>JAQFVV010011394.1:0-216717 GCA_028023455.1 Epiperipatus broadwayi | reverse complement strand
AAAACGGCTAATCCCGTTATAATTATTTAATGTAATAATGATATTAGCGATTAAGCCAATGCACTTGCATTTTAAAGATAAATTATAAATGAATACTCTTTATTTTTCCAGACACAAGATATAGTATTTTAGAAAGAATGGAATGAATCACCCATTCTTTCGATCCAAATGTTTATGTATGGGCAAATCTTAAGCGCATGGAAAAATCGAGAGTATTCATTTATAATTTATCTTTAAAGCGCATGTGCATTGGCTTAATCGCTAATATCACTATTACATAAAAAACAGCGTTATATAAAATAATATCTCAGTATTTAATGTAATGAAATTTTCTAAGCTTAATGCTGAAAGTTTTACAAAATATTATAACATATTTAAAGTTGATACTAACTTAATATCAGCACAATTAGAGAGATCATATATTTTTTTAATACTATTGCATATAAAAAAAATGAAGTTATTGAAAAAAAAGAATATTGCTTAGAGCATATATTAATTGTAGTGAAAATTAGGTGTTTCGCTATTTATTTTATTTAAAAATAAAAATGCAGTATAGTAAGTTTTTTCCTAATTCTTTTTTTTTTTCAGTGTATGGATAAGTAAACACTTAGTTAAATATTTATAAATGTGTCCTCTCAATTTCTTAGTGATAACCATATTATTATTTTAAAATATTGTTAATACTATAATCTGAATTTGTATATGCATTCTAATATACAATATGTGTGTTGAAAAATACTATACATTTGTAATTCAATAAATAATATATATTCTATTCTAATTAAAGTTTATCTATAAACAATATGTATTCTATTATAGTTAAAAGTTTATTGACAAAATATAGTAGATACTTGATCTCCTGCATTACCATAACATAAATACTATTATTGAACTGGCTGGCCTGAAAGTTTCAGAAATAATAATAAAGTCTGATTTGCTCTAGTACTCACTAGATTGATTTAGATATTTATTAAAAGAAGGAACTTTGAAAGACATTTGTAAGTTTCCTATCTTCCAAGTTTTTTTTTTCTTCTTCTTTTATATCCTAGTCTCATATCACATTATTGCCTTGGATTTAAGAGTTCCTAGGTTCATCATTAATGAATCAACTTTCTAAAATTATTGAAAACAGTTTGGATCCAAAATATATTGATTAATAAATATTTTTGTTTCAATCTAGAGCATAGTTTTAATCCTCTATATTAATATTTCTGTTTAGATTTATGCATTCATTTCATTTTTTGTATCTACTTACATATATGTATGTGTGTTTATTGAATAATTCTTTGTATAAATAATTATAATGAATATAATATTACATGATTTTCACATTTTTTAAATTATGTTTCCAATAGAAATTCTCTTCATTCAACATGAGAGTCATCCATTTGTATTCTAAATCCTTATTGTTGAAAGCAAAAGCCAAAAATTGGACAATAGATGTGAATAATATAGCACTACTATCTAGTGTCCAATGATTACTCAAGCTTACAGTAGATGGCTCTTGAATAGAATGGGGAAGAAGTGCTCTTGTAAAATGAACTATCAATTTATTCTGATAAAGCGAGGAATTGGGAGACGAATATCCTATTGTTGATACTCGACTCGAAAATATTCTTTGAAATATAGACTGATTTTTAATTAGTTATTTAAAATTAAATACATTGCTGATGACCATTAAGATTAAAATTGTTAAAATATATCTAGAATTGGAATGTTACATAGCTGATATCTATTTCAACCATTTTTAAGACAATATCAAAAATTGTATTTAGATGAAACATTTATTATATTAATCACACAACCATTACAACAGTCATATAACTGAGCTTAATTTATTCTCTGCCTTTTTTTGTTCAATTTAATGAAAACCCTGTTATTATAGTGGCTTTTTTGGGTGTGTGAAATCTCCAGATGAATAGATTTGATTAATTATCTACATATTGACATTCTTTTGTCAAGATTACAATCAATCAAAAAATGTTTTTATGCTTTGGCATTAGTTACAATAATTAAATGAAGTGCTAACAAATATATATTCATATTGCAATTAAAAATATAAAATACTATTCAGTATTGTTTCTATTACCTATCCAGCAGTCTGAAAAATTAAGTTCAGAAATTGAATTAAAATCAAAATAATAATAATACTTCAAAAATATAAAACTACAATTTTAAAAATCTTTAGTCAAAAAGTTATATATCTGCATGCATTTTGTTTTTAAACTCTAAATTATCACATCTTTAAATAAAATATATATATAACAACTTTTTATTTTACTATTGCTAGTAAAAAAAATGTTATTATTGCAAGATAATATTATTTATTTAATGAATTATAGCATTCCAAACATTAAATTTGGTTCATCTGTGACATTGTTTAAGAAATGCTTTTAGGACAATTGTTATTTCTGACAATCAGTTATAATAATCCCTTTGGATTTATGGACTCATTATTGAAGATTTTAGTATCCTAAAATTTTAAAAAAATATATCAATGTTTTTTGACAATTTGAATTTATTTTTATGCATGCCTATTTGGCTAAGTACCATAATGAGTCATTTATAAATTAGCCATTTATTTCGTATTGTCTTTTAAATTGCTGCATTATTCTGTTTTTGTTTTTGTAAATTATTTATTTGATGTTTTAACATACATACTTTTTTATTTAATTATATCATTTGTATGTGCATATATGTTAAACATATATATTTTGAGTGACAAACTTCTAAACTATAGCTATATTAATACAATACCCAGAAGTATTAAGCAATTTGTCTTGCAGATGAAATTAATCAACTTTTCTCTGCCATCCGCAATCTTATAGTAAATTTAGATAATATTTATTAGGATTAATGCCATATCCATGGAAATATATGCAGACTTCTTCAAATTGATTAAAATATATTTTCACAAGCAGAATCAATTTCTACTCATTTTAAAAACCTTGTAAACAAATGATAGTATTAAATGTGTAAAGTTCAAATTATACAGCACTAAATAATATTAATAATTGCATTAATATAACCAGCACTTGAAGAGTTATTAATTTAAATTCTATATATTTGATATTTTATTGTTTGTTTACCCTTTTATTGAAATGAATAGAAATTGACACTGCTTTATGAATATAAATTATAACCAATCGGAATGAAACTACACAGAAATCTTTGTGGATTTAACTTCCATACTAATAAACATCATTGTCTAAAACTACTATCCATATAAAATCGTGGATGGTAAAATCTTTGTGGATTTAACTTCCATACTAATAAACATCATTGTCTAAAACTACTATCTATATAAGATCGTGGATGGTAATTGGAGATTGATTCATTTTCATCTGCATAATGGATTGCTTTGATATTATGGAAAGTTGCATTAATTTTACTAAATCTTGAGAATTTATTCCTTCAATTATTATGTATTATTATCAGTTTATAATTTGAATTTTATATGCTAAACATGTATGTTATAAAATACTTATTATTATCCATAGTTTCAGATGTCCATAAGAAAATTTGAAACCCAATGCAGTGAATACAGGAAAATCACTGTATTAATTTAATCAGTGGACACAAAATGGTAATGCCAACATTCTTCCATATCACTATAATTATTTGGCCTTCCTTCATATTGAAGCAACTACAATAATATTTTAGTTCAATGGCCATTTTACTCATTCTCTGAGCTAATGACTTGTAAGTTTCAACTATATTTTAAGCCCAAGTTGTATTCAAAACCTTAAAGTTTTTAAATTTAAATATGATTAATATTTTAACTTTTTATTTTTACTGGGTTAATTGTACTAACTTATTGCATATACATTGTATGTGGGAGAAAAGTTCATTCAACTTATATAGAGAGTATTTATATTTTGCTATTTTCAAAACAGTAATCTTACTAAATCTCTTTGTAAACCAGGTGTTGTAGCAGCCATTATTCCTTGGAATTTTCCATTAATGTTACTTGCCTGGAAGGTATGTCCAGCATTAGCAGTGGGAAACACTGTTGTATTGAAGCCAGCTTCCCATACTAGGCTTTCTGCATTGTTATTTGCTGAAATTTGTTCTGAAGCTGGGTAAGTCATTACAATTTTAATATTTTTTTATTGTTCATATTGTTTTAATTTTTAAATGTGCCAAAAACTCAATATTCACTTTGCATTTAGTTTACCTCCAGGTGTTATTAATATTGTGACTGGCAATGGTGAATTAGGAAGCATTCTTGCTACTCATATTGATGTCTCTAAAGTAGCATTTACTGGCTCAACTGAAGTTAGTATTATTTATAATGTTTGTGAATAGTATTCTATATTTATTTATTTTTTTTATTTTATTAAAGAGATGCAATATATTATAACATTGTACACAGTAACCAACTCTGGCCATGTCAAATATTACAAGCTTTTTAAATTAAAATAAATTTAGAATGGGGAAATAGTAAGATTTAATTTTCTGATATGTTTTTTTTTATATAATATCAATTATTAATTTATTTAAAAGTTTATACTTCTTGATTCAAATGTTGATGAAACAATCACAGTTGTCTGAATCCAAATGTTGAAGAGTGCAGGAGCACTGGTTTAGTTGTGAAGAAAACAGTGTGAAATAGTTTTAGTAGTCTGAAGTAAGATTCATCCCACTACTAGCTTAGAAAAATATTTTCTAAAATGGATTTGAAGAAAACTGTGTTCTAAGTTTTAATTAGAAGATGGTCATCATTAAACCTCATTATATAACCTGTTCACTAGAAAAAAATGTACAAGAAAAAGAAGAGCCCTAAAGTAATCTGCAACAAGCCTGGTCTCCATTCTATAATATGACTGTCTCTTTCTAATGTGTTTGCCTGACCTGAAAATAGTAGATTAAAAAAATGGATAAATTCATTATGTGTATTAGCCTGACCTGTAAATTATTATGCTGGAAAGATGAAAAAAATTCTAGTTGTTTGAAACCTGAAAATATGGATACATTTTATTATGTATATTACCCTGGATGTATGTGATTGATGGAAAAGCATGCAAGAAGAAAAACCAACATGGAAAAACCAAAAAATTACAACTATAAAAAAGAGACTTGTAAGAAAAACCAAACTATGGTAATCTAAAATATTGTAATGTGCACATTATATCTACATTTATAGACAATTTTTAAATTAAGTAATAATTGGTAATAATATTTTTTTTTCATGGAAAATTTTTTTCCCTCTTTATATTAGCTTCCCTCTAAAATGCAGTAGTGTAAAACCTTTTTATTTTCACACAAAAAAGGAAAGAGGGTTTAAGCTAATTTTAATTTTTTCTCTTTGAAATGATGTTTTTCAAAAGGAAATTTTGTTTATGGTTAATTAATTAAATTAGTAAGAGTCAACAATAAGTTAAGATTACTTACTATATGGAATTATATTTTGTTGATAAAAATGTCAAGCAGGAATTATCATACTATGTGATTTGTCAATTTTCTTAATTATTTATTAGTTAATTTCTTAAATAATAGTTTAAAAACAATAGTGTTAAGGTCTTTATTCCTCCAGCTATCTGTTTTATGAATAGACTGTGTGTGGTTGAATTTCATTATAGCATAATATTTTAGAGATTTATAAATTATCCCAGTAAAACTATTCAAATTAAAGTAGAGTAAGCTTATAGATTTATACTATGGTCTTGTAATCTTAAGATAGCTCTAGAGAACAATAATGGTTAAGTTATTTATATGGGGTTTGTGTTTGGACATCAAGATGCATTTCTTTTTGTTAGAGAAAATTGACTTTATAGTTGACTGTACACTAATGATACCATATGGCCGAGTATTGATGATTGTCAGTATGTTTCAGAATCCCAGAATTAATTTTTATTATGGATGATAGATTAGGATTAATGAGCATCCATATAAATGTTGTATATCATGCCCTAAGCGTGGATTTAACCATTGAATCTGTTTTAAATCCAGCTATAAGGATAACTGTTGATTATGCTTGTGTAAGGCTGGTGGTGCATAATGCTGATGTCATGCTTCTTTATTATCCTTATATATTCTTAATATTTTATCATTTTATAATCTTTATATATTTATCCAATGCTCATTGATGATTATGACCATTCTATGGGGATGATGATTTCCCATCTTTCCATATTGACCTATATCACTTTCTTTTATAATATATATAAAATCAGATAAAATAAATATAACAAAGAAAAAATTATGGAATAAACTACAATATTCAGTATACTAATATAAAAATTAAATAAATAATTGCTATAGCATTTAACAGTTAACATTTAAAAAAAAAAAACAAATCCACATAGAGATAAAAACAAATCTTTTTTTTTATTATTATAAAAGTTTAATGCTTCTTTCATAAACAAATTTATAGTGGAATCAATTTTTTATGTGATTTTGTTTCAAATATTACACAGACTACTCATTGAATTAATTAACTTCTGGATATCTCACACTTTTATTTTAAGTTAAATATAAATATTTTAATTGCGGTTGAAGAAAATTATTTTTGGATTTTTAGTGCACAGTAAATAAAAGTGTTTATTATAAAATATTTTTTTGCATATTGTATATTATTATTGTCTATCTTATGATCAAGGCCAATCATGGGGGACAGCTGCTCCAGACCTTGCAATATTAGGGGCCTTAACTTGGCAATTCAATATGTTAAATAAAAATATAGGAGAAGACAAAGATTGGCCTTAATTTTACAGTTAAATTCCCCAAAAAAAATATTCGAGAAAAACTTTTCCAAGCGGACATACCACAAGTCAAAAACATAAGCCAGTTTAGGGATGAGGTGCCAATTTGATAACTCTGCAACGAAAGCGACAACGCTTTGCAACCAGCAGAACTAATAGTTTCAGCCCCCTGTCAGTCATTTCTGTGCTAACAGTATTTTACAATACTAACAGTGCTAGAGTGGATCTACCTTATCCAAGTGCTATCTGGATCTGATCTGCTTGTTTATTTCTGTGACTTTTAACTAACTGCTCCCGGAGTCCTGTTTTCAGGACTGTAAGTAAAACTCTCATTTCTTCTCTTTTTCTCCCCACATTCTTATTTTATATTTTGAAGGGCCTTCAAAATAAAGGCCTCACATTTTCTCTGAAAGTCCCTGCTTATGATTAATTACTCAGGCAGTTAATTAATACCTTAGCATCATGTTAAAATAAGAATGTAATAGAACAGTCCAAACTGATATTTTTACTTTTCTCAGCTGAGAATCAATCCAGAAATCTTTAACTTTTGAAATCATCGCTATTACCACCAGGTTAAACTGGTCTGGGTAGTTGTCAATAGCCATTACTTTAAAACAAATGTTGTAGATACAGGTAAAGTGTAGTAATGGCTCTTAATATGTATTTATGAAAAAAGATAATATATTAAAACATATTAATACATAATTTAGAAAATCTATTGCATATTAATATAAAAAAGGAATCATAATCTTAATTTTTATCAATGTATTAGACATTTGTTACAAAATAAATGCTTTAAATATTTAAAAAAATGTTTAGTTATTTTGTAGTTGCAATAAAAAAACAACGCATCCATTCATAATTTTCACACTCTTCAGCTATCATTTTAATTGCTATATTAATTATTTTTATTCATCATATATTTTGTATTTTTGATAAACATATTATTTTATATCTTCAATAAGCATTCCCTCAAACATCATTATCATAAGCAGTAAAATGCTTTCTGTGATTAAGACGAATGGTGGAGTTATGGACCTTAGAGCTTAAGATTCATAGATCGCAGCTCAAGTCTGCCACTTTTGGTGCGCAAACATCATGTGAATTTTCACACAAACTCCTAAACAACAAAGTATTTGATTATTTTTTATTTATGCATTAAAATTAGTATCTAGGTGTCATTGTTGATTTTGGTGCAAGGACTTTTATAGATTTGACTTTTTTATATCTGCCTTATTGTTTTATTATGTAATTTATCTCACACATCTCTTTTGTGGCTGAACTTAATGTGAATTTAAATTCTAATAGAAGTCAGGAATTTATTTCTATGCTCTAATTGACCAGCAATGTTTAATGAATAATTTTATTTTTAATTAGCATAGCTGACAACACATATCAAAGAAATTTAATGAATATCTAAGATATAACAAAGTACCGTCTATATAATTTTAATTGAAGAAGATGAAAAAAAAAAATAGATTGGGATAAAATATTAATGCAGTAATGGAAAAAGAGACTGGAAATTATCTATGTAAAAAAAAAGTTGAAAATTTTCAGAGTAGTAATGAAAATCCTATTGAAAAAATAAAAGATTGAAGTTTGGGAGAAATATTATTAATATTGGTAATGTTCTGTGTATTTTATTGCAGGGATAGAGTGACAAACTTTGGAGAATTAAGATCATCAGATCGATTCCAATTCTGAGACTTCCTACACCCAAATTTCTTATAAACTCAGAAGCAATAAAGCTATTTATTTATTTATTTTGATATTAGTCATGTAATTCTTGATTCTAGTGAATGACTTTAATTTCATAAAATAAGAACTTTTTAGTACAATTGATTTAAGATTATATGTAGCTAATATATTATCAAAAATCTGCCTTTTACAAAGATTTCAGAGTCAGAGATATCATTGGGATTGTAAGAAATGCTGATAAGAGATATTAAAAAATGATTAATTATTTTTGAAAAAGCATTTAATAGAGTAAGCAGGTCATTAAAGACAAAGATATTTTAAGAAGACATATTCATATATATTAAATTCTTATATGCTCTCCTCATATACACCTTAATGCAACTTTTATATATAATTACTCTTTTATTTTCCTTACAGTTTTGATTGTCCTGCAGTCTTCATCAAACCTCTTTTTAAACTTCATCTTCAATCTTTCGCAATCATAAAAAAGGAAAGTGAAGGTTAAAAAGAATTCTGATGAAGACTGCAGGACAGTTGAAACTGTAAGGAAAATGAAGTAATTATATGCAAAAGTTACATTAAGGTGTATATATGAGGAGAGCATATAAGAGTTTAATATATATGAATATATGAAGAAAAACGTGAAGAAAGTTAAAAGAGAAGATATAAGAATAATAAAATCTTTAAGAAAAAGAGATGAATGAAATCAATGGTATTGATTATCTTATGTTTTATATATTTATTTTTAAATGATAATAAATTAATACCAACAACATCACATGATTTTTCAGCATTTCCAAAAGCATTTATCTTCACTCTTCTCTAGAGCTATCTACTATCTATTGATTAATCAAATTTGCAATAAATTATTCTAGAATATAATGAAGAGAACTCCTCTATAGTAATAAATTAATGATCATTTGATGTAACCGCAAGTATGACTATATACATTAAGACACAATGTTTTTAAATAATTAGAATAGCAAATAGTCCACAACAACCAATTCCCTCGATGTACATTCAGGCTGGGTGCTACAAAAATGGTTCACAATGGGCAAGGCTTACACACACCTTGGCCCAGTCCAGTTTAGCTGCACACGAATGCTTCATAGTATAGCACTGCGACTGGCCTTAAGCTCCTTACAGCTTCCGTCTCTGCAACAGTTTATCAGATACTTCACTTGAAAACCGCTGGAAACACAACTCTTTATTCAACTGCTATCCGGACGGTATCCTCAGGCTATGGTATCCCAATCTCTGTAGGCCCTTTCAGCTATACCCGTGAACTACATTTCCACTGAGCGCTGGACATTAACCGAAAACACTGATGCGAGATCTCTCCTACCGGAATTGAACAGGAACGTCTACTGGAGATGCACTGAAATAATGGCCTGACGTAGTTGTTACACAGTCTTTTTATAGCTTTCTGATAACTGCAACAATTAATTACTTTGTCCAATAAGGTAAAGTCTCTTATCTAGAAATATTTGCAATCAGCAAATATTTTTTGGAATTATCGTTCGCCATTACGTTAATGCCTTAATTAAATTCCTCAGTTATCAGTGCGCAATCTAGTTTGGTGGGGAAAAAGGTTTGCAATGTATTAGATTTGTTACTGATGTGGCACTCTCTTACTTATGAATAATGAGAATGTGCTTAGCAAAATGGTAAATGGTTTGATGAACACATTTAAGAGAAAATAAATGTAAAATTAGATAGTAGTTTAAAAAAAATAAAAGTTGATTATATCAATTAAGAAATGTCAAGCTTGTGTGATATTACCATTGAAAAAGTTGTTAAATACTATGTTTTGTTCGGAAAAAAAACTTGAATATTTAAAAAAAATGATAGCAAATTCTGGAAATAATGTTTTGGAAAAGAGTGATAAATAATTTGCAAGATGAAAGTGGAATACTGAAGTGGATAAAGAGTAGGTGAAAACGTGGCTTTTTGAAGAAATATGGAAAAATTGGATGAGTTGTATTCTTAGAATAAAAAGTAATGGAATATATGTTAAAAGATAAATTATAAAAGGGAAAAGAAAATTGAAAGAAAAAATAAATTAATAATGAATGTTAAAAAAAGAGTATAGTTATTTACGTACATCAAATAGAATAATTGATAGGAATGACTGTAAAACTTTTCATTGGAGAAATAAGTAGCAATATTTGTATATGTGTGCAGGATGTGCTTGATTTCTATGCTAACACGATGCACAATAACACATGATTTCTGATGAGTGCCAATGTCAATAAATACTTGCAAGGTGAACTTCCATATATCCATTGTATGAGGCTAAATTAAAATAAAAATATAATAAAGCGATCATTACAGTATACTTACTTTTGTTCCATCCTGTATAAAATAAATTTCAAAATTAATAATATATGGAATATAAAAAAAAAAGAAATGGATTAAAGGTAAGATTATATAGCTAGTCTATCAAAATTAATGTTTGCAGTCAAAAAGAAAATGATTGTACATACCACAAACATAAAAACCTATTCTAAATTATCTGTATGCAGGCTTTTAACAGTTACAAAATTATACTGGATAGAAACAGAAAGGCAATATCTAGAAGTCAAGGAAGAATATGAGAAAGCCGAAGAACTCAAAGATATAAACCATCCATTTTTTAAAAATATGTGTAATAAAATAAATAATTTTAATACATATTCAATACTTAATTTAGTTATTATCAGTATTATAAATGAATGCATGTATATACATATAAGCAATAATTTCATAGATAAATTTTAAGGTTAATTCTGCAAAATTTGTATATTTTCAGGTGGGTAAAACATTACGGCAAAAAACTGCAGGATTAGGGAAAAAATTGTCTCTTGAGCTTGGTGGGAAATCACCTATGATAGTTTTTGAATCCGCTGATATTGACAGTGCCGTTGAAGGTGTTGTGGATGCTATATGGTTTAATCAAGGACAGGTACTCAAAACTCATGACAATTGAGGCTCAATAATTTGAAGTCATGACTTTAATGTATAGTAAATGTATATAATAATATTAATGGGAAGTAATATGTGAAAATGCTTGCCATGATAACAATTGCCATGTCTTTAGCTTATTAGAATTTACTAAAATCATATTAATTAAATTACAAAGAAGTTCCACCCTTCTGTATCATTACTAATTTATTATTTAGACAAAACAGTCCACTTTTGTCAAACTTTTAAATTGTTATATAGATAATAAATCAATTGTTGATAATTGAAGAGATATAACAATATTTTAGTAGTGATCTTAATAAAATATTAATCACACTAGCTTGCACTTTTAAGTAACAGCTAAACTGATTTTTTTTCTTTCCCATGTGCATAGCATCCCGGGACAACTGCTTTTAAGGCAGCTGTGCTGACCTCTCAACCACCAATGCTTGACTATAAACTGATTTGACTAATACTTTTAAGTAATTTACAGATATCACCACTAATATAGTTTCACCTCTTCAAGTATTAATAATAATTTTAATTTTCTATATGCATGTTTGTTAAATGACTATTAAGTCTGACTTATGACTTCTTAGTATGACATGTATATTTAGAACTCCACCTAATTCTAATAGATTGATTAACAACTCTAAAGACCACATTGATCGATCGTTCACCCCATACGTGTTTTTCTCCATTGCCTGCCCTCAGGATGGATGCCACGCTATATATTATGGTGAAATGAAAGCTACAATCAACACTAGACTGGCTCAACGTCTTTATACGTATAACAGAGCTCAGAGGAACAGCAACACAACCTCTGTATTTTTGGATCATGCTAAACAATCAACGATCACAAAAGAAAAATAAAGGAGGCAATTTACATTAATGGAAACATCCATGCTATTAATAGGAAAGACCCTTGCTTCGAAATCTCGAAGAAATGGGCTACATAATACTAGCTTATTTGAATATTTGCATATATTTTACTATACATTTTATGAAGGCTGTGAATATGAGGCATGGATCCTCAAAAACGTTAAGCCGATAAACTTTAATATTAATTTATATCTTCTTTATTAACAATTATAAATAAGTGTTTTTTCTCTATGTTATTATTTATTCTCAGCTCTACATACTGTTATTAAAATTAGAATTTATATTTTGCTATTTGAAACTGTAAGCTGGTTTGATGAATATTTTACAAAGATCACTGCTAATATAAAATTGTTTCCTTTTTAAGTATCAGTAATTGATTTATTATCTAAAGAACAACTTAGAAGATTAATAAAAGTGAGTCATTCTTATCTTACTAATAAATTAACATTGATAGGAAAGAATGGGAATTCTTTGCAAGTTTATTAAAATGACTTTAGTACATCTTATTTGTGAATATTTGGAGTTAACTTCTCTATTTATGTTATATATTTTGAGAACTACATATTTAATATTCATTGTTTATTTACAGGTTATTAAAATTATTAGATTAAATATATAATTGCGCATCTTATAAAATTATTCTACTTTATATTAACAAAGATTCCAGTATGTTCCAATTAGTCTGTTTCGTAAATTTTGCTCCGATTCTATCAATAAAATTTGCTTATTAAATTTTCATTTCTCTACTCCTAATCTTTTGTAGAAATCTGCAAACAAAGCTAAAATTCTAAATCTTGGGGGCTTGGGTTAAACTAAAATGTTAAATACATTTAGAATACCATTAATCCAAATGCCAAAAATTTGAAACTTCTATGATTTGGACAAAATTATAAATCTAGTCGTTAAACTTTTATTTAAGTAAAATACCTTAATATATACATACATTTAAAAATAAAATTAAAGAAAAAATAAGCTTAGTAAATATCTGTAAATAGTAAGTCTAATTGCAGAGTACCATCTATTTTATTTTTTGTACTCTTTAATTCATGATCCATGCTGTGATTAATCTTTAAAAAGATTACACATAACTGCTAAATGGTGTGGAAAAGAAATTACTAAAGCAAAAAAGAACATAATTGTTTACAATCTTTCAGATTTTTAAAAAAGATTACATTCAACTGCTAAGTGGAAGGAAATTTTAAAAAAGAAGAAATGTTCACATTCTTTTACATTTTAACGTAGATTATATTGAATTGCTAAATGGAAATGAATATCGTGTCCACAAGGAAATAAGAAAGGGCGAGGATCATTAGTAAAAGTAAAATATCGTTTTAATTTATTGTCTTAATTACTGTTATTTAAAAAAATTTTACAATATAAAAATGAATGTTTTGTATTATTATTAATAAAATAAATTTATATAAAAAGTATTTGTATATATATAATATTTTTTAAATTTTTATTAAGAGATGGGTGCTTTAAAAAATAGTATGCAATAAAAGATCTATTGTTGAAATCCAAACAAAATTCATTAATTTTACCTGTATTTTAAGAAAAAAATCAACGACCAGTTTGACATTATGACTATTTCCTCATGAAAGTTATTAAAAATGTTTTATTTACCAATGGTGAGTTATCTTTTACAAAGCTTACAATATAACAAAACCGT
This sequence comes from Epiperipatus broadwayi, assembly GCA_028023455.1. Lineage (NCBI taxonomy): Eukaryota > Metazoa > Onychophora > Udeonychophora > Euonychophora > Peripatidae > Epiperipatus > Epiperipatus broadwayi. The sequence continues at coordinate 202,821 of JAQFVV010011394.1, read as the reverse complement.
TTTTGGTATCAGACTCCTATTAGATAATTTCAAGTAAATAAGTATTAGACTTCATGGTAAAAAATGTTCCAGTGTCATCCATCTTCAATGTTTCTTTTAAAATCATCAACTGTATCATTATTAGCATCATTTAATATGAGATCAATGTAATTACTACTAAATCATAATTTGCAGACAAATGTTATGTTATGGCTCTGTTCTCTGAGATTTTTCAAAATGAAATCAGGCCTTTAATGAAACTGCCATTGCTTTGAATGATTAGTAAATTTATTGATTAATTAGAAGTCATAATAAAAAATGAAAACTCTATAAAATATTTTAATAATACATGTTTCATTTCTGATTTGATTTATTTACAACTGTCAGATATTGTCAGTAAATTAATAAAAATACAATGCCCTAAATGTTTAACATTCTTTAAATTGTAGTTTACAGAAATAAGTAAATTGTGAGTCATCTTAACTACCAAACACATACGTAGGCTAAAGCATATTAATAATGTATAAAGATATTACATGTATAAATATACTCATCTGTATTTAATGTTCATTCTTTCAGATTTATATTTGTATTAGTAATCTATTTTCATATGAATAATTATGCAGTATTTTTGACTTTGTTTGCAAATTTCAATCATCTACAAATTAATGATGTTTTTAATTATAAAGTTAAATAAACTTTTTGTAAAAAAAAAGAGGGTGAAAATTAATTTCAAAGAGAGGTTTTTTTTTTATGTTATTATTAAATTGTCCTCTTTTACAATCATAAATTTAATAACGTTAAAGTGTTTTGTCTGGGTTTTACACTTGTAAATCTTATTTTTATGCTTCTTTGCAGTCAGACTTTTTTAATTTGATATAGTCTCTGAGATTTGTAAATTATTAAAAGAATTAAGTAATAAATATAAATTGATAAGTCGATAAATTATATCTTTCTATTAATTTCTGCATATAATTTACCAACAATATTACATGGTTCTTTCATATGTTTAGTACATGTTCCAACAACAGTTCTCTTTTCCTTATTCTAGAGCCATTTGTAATACCAGATGATATACAGTACTGTTATAATATTCCTGTTGCTGATTGTTTTGGGATATTAGCTTGAATAGTACAAAGATATACAAGATGGCTATTAAATGCATAAAAGCATTATTTCCAACTTTGAATTTTAGACCTCACTGATGATAACAAAGGCCAAAAACTGGTCTTAGAGTGGCAATATTCTATCTATACCATTTAGGTGGCCTCTTTGATTATTCAAACTTATAGAGTAAGTTGTAATCTTTATTTTGTTTAGTAATATAAAACACTGATGCACTTAATGTTACATGGCAATTATCATTATAAATCTCATTCAGTAAAGTATGTTTATTGTATAGAAATATTTATTTTTTAAACAATCATACAACTGTTAACAAAGTAAACATTGTTTTAATATTGTTTTGTTATCTTTGTAGGTCTGCAGTGCAGGTTCAAAGCTTTTAGTTCAGGAATCAATATCTGAAAAATTTATTAAGAAGTTAAAAGAAAAAATGAAGACTCTAAGGTTGGGAGATAGTCTAGATAAATCCATAGATATGGGACCATTGATAGACAAGAAGCAGAAATCCATGGTCATGGAATTTGTTAATAATGCCGAAAAAGATGGTGCTGAGGTAAATGTGATTATATTCATAAATAGTTCCTTCTTATATTTTTAAAATACTTATATCTAAATTGCTGGATAGATTTTTATTTTGTCTGCTTCTCACTACACTTTTTTTAATTTTTTTTCCCAATTTTATTTCATATTCGAATAAACTACTTCATTCATAATTATAAACATGGATTTGTGCCATTAATAGCAATAAATTACTATGATGTGATATGAAATGACTTTTTATTAAATGAAGAAGTTTATATGCATACTCCTAGCTATTAGCCAAATTAAAAAATCTCTCTCTTATTACCAAATCATGCTTTTAGCCCTGATTCACTCTCTCCCTACTCTTATTCCATTTTAATAAAGCTATTTTGTTATTTTCAATATTCTATTTTCATATTCTCCTATAATAAAATCATATAATCTCTACCTCTTTTATTTTCTTTATCTTTAAATTTCTCCCATTTGAAGCTATTGCGAAACAAATCAAGGCAATGCTTATGTTCCCCTGGATCTTAGCGACCTTTTTGACTGTCAGTCAGTTAAATTAAAAGATGATAAGTAAATAGTCTATAATTTAACCTGTTATGTATTAATAGCTTAACATTTTTATTGTAATCATGAATTGTTTGCATACAATTTAAGCTTTAATGATCTTTCTAAGAAATAAAACATTACATGATAACCTTTTCTTATACTTACACAAATTCTTAAAATAGTAGCAAATTTTTCCACGTTATAGTGCCACTTAATAAAAGTTTCAGTAAGCAGTAGATGCTAGAAGTATTTAGTGCCTACCTATCCAATATCTCCAGACTAGTTTCTAGTTCATAGTTATCTTCTTTGTGAAGTATTATAACTTTATCTTTCTTATTGCATTGCCAAATCCATATAATAATATCATCTATGTTCTTTATTACTTTTTACAATGCTTTTTTATAATCCATTATTGACGTTTTCGATTGCCCCAACAATCTTCTTCAGAACTATAACAAACGTAATACAAATACATAAATACAAATGTGCATGAACATATAATTTTACATTATTTATATATATATATTCTATTTTATAACCATTATTTATATACCCACATATATCTTTATATACCTTTTTATATATTATACATTTTAATCTTTTTTTTCTTCCTATTCTATATTTATCAATCAATACTTCCTATAATCATACATACATATTTTATTGTATTTCATTTATTTTTTATTTTATTCTTATTAATTTTTTTAATATTTAACTCTAGTATTATATATTCATACTTATATATTTTACATTATTATTATTCATTATATTAATATTCAATGTGTATAATCTTTTTTAATCTATAATATTATTTTTACAATAGTTAAGATTTGGAAATATAAGTTGAAGATAGGTATAAAAAATATGTTAAAAAATAATATTATAGGTTAAAGAAAATTATACATATTGAATGTTAATGTAATGAATAATGATAATGTAAAATATAAAAGTATGAATATATAATGTTAATATAAAAAAATTAATAAGAATAAAATAAAATATATATATAAATGAAATAAAAATAATATCTATATATGATTGTAGGATGTATTGATTACTAAGTATAGAATAGGAAAAAAAAGATTGAAGTGTATAATATATAAAAAGATAATAATTATATGGAGAAGTATATAAAATATAAAATTATATGTTCATGTATATTTGTATTCATGTATTTGTATTGTTTGTTATAGTTCTGAAGAAGATTGTTGGGGCAATCAAAACCATCAATAGTGGGATATAAATTTTCCACAATTCTACTTTTACTTATTCTTTTTTCCACCCTCATAATTATATATCACTGTTATTTTTTTTTTTTCTATAGAAATACATAAAAGTAAATTATCTATTTAATAACTTTGTATATTAAGTCAATTATTTTATATTGCGCAATGTTTTTTATAAACTATAATATTTAAACAGCATTAAACTGTTGCACATGCGCTTTGGATTTTAAATATAAAATGAATGAATACTAACACTTCAACCACATGATAAAGTCTTTGGAAAAGATAGAATCGCATCTATCTTTTCGAACCTAAACGCTTTTGTATGGGCGAATCTTATATTATAACTTTGTATATTGTAAAACTATTTTTATCCACCTTGTTTGTAGTCCATATAATTTTCAAGATCGTTACCCTCTAATGTTATCTACATAAGCATAAGTAATCAATGATCATCAGATGGTAGCACCAATCAGGTCAAACCAAGTGCATTTGTCTTTCTTATAAACTAAAAGAAAATTTGTATCCTGAAGAACTTTCTATCACATACATAAGTTTCTTTATTGTAATGCAATATTTCTGAATGGCTTTGATGTAAAATTATATAATGATAATTTATGATACTATATTTGTTTTTTCTCGTGAAATTATCTAAGTACATATATATAGTCAAATCAATATCAAGGCATTTAATTACTAATATTTATATACTGTAATATAAGATTAAGAATATTAACAATATTGTCAGATTTTCTTTTTAATATTTGTCTCAAGTCTATCGTGCTCTTTGATATAAATGAAACACAGTTCTGTGACTATAATCAAATCAAAATAGTGATTTTAACCTGGGCCACCTGAGAATGCATTTTGGAGATCAGTTATTTTTTCCAGGTATATTTATTTATGTGATTTAAGAATATATGATGAATTGAAAATTTTAAACATATCTAAAAATATATTAGCAACTCAAATGAATGACTTACTGATAATTTTTGCTAACATATTATTTTTATATAATCTATTCAAACTGTTCACGCATGAATTAGAATTATTAAAGTCATTTCACAAGTTTTACTAATTTTCTAAAATTCATAGATTTTTTTTAATCCACCTTTCTTTAACAGGATTGAACAAATTCAGTAATAAATATGTCCGACTAAATTTGAACATATATTTATAAATTGTTAGTAAAAATTTTATGCACATGTGTGTGTATGTTGGTTGGACAGGGAAGTAAATAAACTGCACTCTAGAAAATTAAGTTATTCCAATATGCTGATTAATAAATGCATGCTAATTTGCAAAAATATGCAAATCAGAACTGATCGTGCAAATTAAGTGAAGATGAAAGAAATACTAAAATTAACCACATAAGTATTATAACAGTACAGGAACAAAGATTAAATATGGGGGTAAAAATGGGAAATGAGATAACATTATCATCCCCAATGAATAAATATAGAAGAATTATAAAATGAAATATAAATGGAATAAATCTATAAGGAGCACGAGATCAGCATTGCAATAATAAAAAGTAAGAATACTATAAAAACAATACTAATAAATTATAATGTCAGCAATTATACTAATAGTAATCAATAACAGTCAATAGTCAACCCTTGTGATTGGATCTAAAAGAGATACATAATAAAAAGGCTAATTGTTTAGCTAATGCCAAACTTAGGGCAAGAGATACAATCATTATTTGGATGTACATTCTTAAGTGCTAAAATATCTATCACAATTTTAAAAAGAATGCTGGGATCCTGTAACATGTTGATCATCATCAATGCTCTGGCCAGAGGGTACAATAAATGCAAAGGCCAACTATAAACCAAATGTACTTTTAAAACATAAAATACAGTGAATGGACATTAAAAGAGATATCTTTGAGCCATCCATAAAACTATCTGGATGCCCAAACAAAAACTTTCATATATAAATCACTTAACCATTATTGCTCTAGAGCTAGCTCAAGATCACAAGACCTTAGGTACTGTGATTGTTAACAAGAGAAAGGATAAATATATAAGATTAATCTACTTTAATTTAAATTAATTTTACTGAGATAAAATATCATGCTATATTGAAATCAAGTCATACATGCTACTAATTCATAGAACAGATGGAGGAATAAAGACATTAAACTTTATTTTTTAACAATTATTTAATAAATTAACTAATAAATAATTAAGAAAATTGACAAAAAATATAATATGATAATTCAAACATAAATACATTTTTATCAACAAAATATAATTTCACACAGTAATATTTATGCAGTAGCATGTGCAGTAATGTGAAGAGTAGTGCATGCAAAGAATAGTCTGTAGTGAAGTATACAGTTTAATATGACAATGAGAGAATGTAAGAATCTCTAACTTCATTTATATTTGTGTTTATTGTTAAACAACCAGCAAGCAACTAGTTGAATTACTTAAGATATACTATTTATTATTTTATATAGAGAGAGTAAATAAACTCTAGATTGTTAAGTTTATTCTTTACTCTTGTAATTTATTCCATAAATTATTGATACATATACAGCTGCTTAATATCTATATTGCCTCTGTATTTAGCAATAAATATTTATGGAAGAGAAAAATTTGTCTTTGTTCTCATTTATATCAATGATAAATGATTTATCATTGATTAATCCACATCTTTTCAGTAAATGTATCAAAGTTAAACTACAATCAGAATATAAATGTCAAAAGGTATTAGCCAAAATAAATATTTTATCACTAGTTCTTCATTTTTTAATAAAAATCTTGAAAGTATGGAAACATTAAGAATGATTTTAAACTTTTCTAAGTTGTTTAGAATGGAATACATTAAATTTATGAAAGGTTTCTTGATGCAAGATTAGTGTATCCATCTGTCATGACTGGATTCAAATTCGAGTTTGATTAAATTTTAAGAATTTTTAACAGGCTTGGTATTTTATTTTTAAATGTCAACCATTTGTTAATAAATGGGTGGATCTCTGTATTTTTAACTAAGGATAAAACATTACTTAAATCCTAATACGTAATATCTTTTCTTCACTTTTATAAGGTCTGTTTTATTTTTTATCTTAGCAATGGATTGAAAGTTATAAATACTTGCCATTAATGATAAAAGTCAGCATTGGATATACCTTCTTACCTCTTAAAAACTCATTTAGACAACAAACTATTTCAAGCAAAAATTCTAATACTTTTTTGAAATGAAGTTCACTCACTGATGCATGTGATTTCTGACAACAGTTTTGAGAGACTTTTAAACTAATTTCTAATAATTAATTTTTTTACTGATCTTAAAGATATTTATTAATTTGATGATATTTATTGGATGTCTTTTTTTTCTTTTAGTAACAAAAGAAGGGTGAGTTTAGCATAATTTTAATCAAATATATTTCATTTGCTAGATATAAATACTGTTGTTTTCTCATGTCAACAGACTTACCATCTATGTTTTCATATATATATATATGGCTTGAAAAAATATTAAATAAAAAAATTAGAAATGTTTAAATTTGAATTCATACATTTTATAAAGTGTCGGTCTGCGTGAAAATTGTCATGAATCATTTCTGAATCAGCTATATCCTTATTATGTGGATTTCGATACTTGATATCTTTGTTGCTTCAGATTAATGGCAGTATTGTTTACTTCATGACTGCATTATTCTATTTATTATTATTGTTATTGTTGTCTGCATCATTTAAATGTGCGCATTTTAAATTAAATTGTAATGTAGGTGTTTGCTTATGTTAAACATGTGTATTGTGTAGGTTCACTATTACTCATAGTTTCAGATATCCACTGGAAGATTTGAACCAAATAGCAATGCAATTGAGGAGATTACTGCACTAGTATTTTTATAACTGCAAATAAAATATTTGACTACGAGTATCTAACATACTAAAAAGGATCTACAGTACTTTCTGATTTCTATTAGATAAATCCTCTGTTTAAATAGATTTACTTATTACTTGCTTGTTTTGATTATAGTTTTTTATATATTAGATAAGTTTTCATTGTTTAATGTAATCAAAGATAAATTGATTTTTTGATCTTTTGTTATTTCAAAGGATTAAAATTTATCTAAATATAAAAAGCTACAATTAAACAAGCAAGTATCAAATTTTTGAATGTCTCTGGGGTACTTCTTGCTATAGTAATGAGGCAATGGACTAGTTATCCATATCCATTTAAGAATTGACTTTTTTGATATTTTTATGAATAGTTAAGGTTTAAATTAAATGATTGTGTGAATGATAATTCATATTAAGAAGTTTGGAGCTGAAAAAATAACATTTTTATATTAAAAGTTGGGAATGAATTGTTTTCGTGGAAATCTTTTATAATGGACTTTTACTGTGAATTTTTAATTGTTCTAATGAACCCTCCCCCCTCCTCCATTAACAGTTGTTCTCTGATGTGAACAATGATTAAGAATTTCATATTTAAATTAGTATTAAATTACAGTGCATGGACTCCCATTACAATAATTTGTTATTTAACAATTTAATTTCTAAACATCACATGATCATTATTTCTTATGCTAGCACATTACTGTTATAAAACAGGCAAAACTCTCCATACAGTAGTGCCACTCAGTGCCAACCAGAGTAATCAACGGATGCCAGAAGGCTTGTGCATAAAATTTCTATCTAGTGCCTACTCATCCAAGATCCCCAGACTAGTTTCTGGCTTGTGGCCTTAGGTGCAGTGCTCTCAGATCCAAAACTCCTCACTGATGAAGGCCACAAGCCAGAAACTAGTCTGGGGATATTGGATGAGTAGGCACTAGATAGAGATTTTATGCACAAGCCTTCTGGCATCCATTGATTACTCTGGTTGGCACTGAGTGGCACTACTGTATGGAGAGTTTTGCCTGTTTTAACAATTTTATTATTAGTTTAGGTATAAATAATAATTATTTACTACATTTTCTAATGCAATATTCATGCTTTCTATATTTTTATTAACGTTTTATTGCACAAATAAAACATAGAGATGTATATTTATATGTTGTATAATAGATTAAATTTATTATACTAATTAGAAAATTTCTAAATGAATCTGTTTTTCTGTTTGTATTGTAAAATTGATTACATTTTTTCTTTAATTTTATTAATACCCTGCTGGAGATTTTTTTTTCTAAATATCTTTTATTTATAAAATAATTTACATCTTAGTAAATGAATATTATAAACTATGCTGTGAAATAATTTATTTATTCTATCAGTTGTCATTAATAAATCTTTACACGAGAAGGATCAATTTTTTCATTTGATCTGGGAATGAACAGTACTTTATTATTTGGTATTGGGAAATGTGGAAATTGGGAGGTTATTGACAATTCAGAATGATTTCCATCCTATTAGTTTATAGGTTTTTATAAGAATTATTATGGGATGAACAGCTCCAGCATGTACTTGTAATTATGTGGGAGTTTTTTGTGTTTTTCTTCACAATTCCTCTTTTTGATAATGTATCCAATCTGTAATAAAAAATATAAGATTTCACAGAACAGCATCAAATATATATATATTAAATAAAATATAAATCATAATGTATATATAGTATAACTGTTATCTACAAAAATGGAAAGCTTATGTTGTTAAAGTTCATGTTTTTGCATAAATGCAGTAGACTTATTATACTAGGCAAGATTGATATTATTACAGATAATTTCATCCATATAACATTCCACAAAGGAAATAGCAAGAGTTTGCACTATCATTGCCAATTGCTTTAATAGATATATCTTTGTATTTATCAAAATTAATTTCAGTATCTCTTTTATTATACAATTCTAATTGTTTTTGCAATATGAAGTTGAGATTTAAATCACTTTTTTTTTATGTAATACATTATATTTGATGTTCTAACCATTATAGTTCAATTTTTTATCACTGTTATAATAGTAATTGTGATTATCATCTCTATCACTCTAAACTCCAAAACTACTGTCTCCAAATCAATTATCTTCTGGTTTTTCCTCATCTCGCTCTCCATTAAATTCATGACTTCAAATATAAAATATAATTTTCAGGTTACAGATTTAAGATGTTGTAAGGGTTACTTACATTGCATATAAACACTCATGTACAAAGCTCTTTTACAAATCAGTACTCTAATAAACAGGCTAATATATAAGTAATTGAGGTCAACATAATAATAATAAAATTAACTTACACGTATATTAGTAATGTTAATGAAAAAAACATTTGTTTTAAATAAAAATATTTCCCTAACTAGACACATATATATGAAATAAAAGCAAACCTATTGTTTAATAACCATAAAAAGTAATCAACACTTAAATTTTAAGCTTGAAAATGATCTGTCAAGCATTCTAAGCAAACCATTGTTCAAGAAATAAAAGTTTATTATTTAACTATTTAATTGAAAAACATTAAATAATTCAACAATTAATATATATAAAAACTTTGTGAATAAAAAAACTTCTAGCAGATTCGAATTTAATAGCTGAAAAGATGGTTGATTAAATCAAAAGAATTATTATTTTTATTACATATCACCTTTCTCAACAAGGAACTCTCCTACAAGATTGCAAATCTACACTCAAGGAAGTTTCCTATTAGTCATCAAATATTTAGAATAATAAAAATACCAACCGTGAAATTATAAAGAAATAGCAGAACATCGTTCGAATATTATTAAAAGAATAACTTTGTGCTATTAATATATATATCATAGAAATAGATTTTAAAGCGTTGAGTTTTAATTTATAAGCAAATATATTAAAGTTATTCAAAAGTTTCTCCAATGATATACTTGTTATGGAGGTTTTGTGTGATGCTTATCACAAGATGTAAATATTAATTCTTCTATTAAATGCCTAATTGTGATATCAAAATTTCTATAAAACAAACTATCTATATCAACTAACAGAAAATGGAATAGATGCCATGAGAGGACAGAAAAGAAAAGGATTGATAAAGAAATTAACAGTATTTTCATATAATAAATATGATGTAGCTAGAATTGTATGGAAGGGAGTTGCAGTAGCAAGGAAGGGGTATTAGAAAAAGTACAAAGGGAAGTAGGAAGACATCCATTGGATGCAGATGTGTGGACAGCAAGGGAGGCAATTCAAGGAAAAATGGGATGGTCAGGTTTTTATATGAAAGATCCAAAAAGTAAATTGAAAATGTTTGGTAGGTTGCAGTTTATGGATAATAAAAGAATAGTCAAAATAGTATTTAATTGGGTTACAAGTAAGGGCAGGCAATAAGATGGGTGAGAAAGGTAATGCGGTATGCAAAAGATTTGGATAAAGAATTTATATCAATATACTTGTACAAAAGGTGGGATGATTGTGTTAGGAGGATTGTTGAGTGTTATAGTGGTAAGGAATGGGATAAAAGACTAGATGCATTAATAAAGAATAGGGATTGGAGAGATGGAGAACTAGTATGGAGAATAAAAAGAATTTAAATATATATAGAAATAAACGGAACATTGGGTGTGAGTTAATTTATGATAATAGCAAGGAGAGTAGTTTATTGTTTAAGGCTTGAACGGGATCTTTAGCAACAAGAGAATATACATGTAAATGGAAGAATATGGTTGATTTAGTCTGCAAATTGTGTAAGGAAGGCTTAGAAAATATTAGGCATCTGTTAATTGAAAGTAAATGCTTGAAAGCAGAAAGGGTACAAATAATGAAGTTATAGAAGAATAAATATGAACAAAGTGATTATACTGAAAGTGAGTCATTGTTTTTTATGCTGGATTTGGGAGAAGATAAGGGTAATTATATATAAAGGCCATAGAGTTTACAAAGATTTGGGATGGAGCGATTATGGGAAAACTTAGGGTGGGCAATGGAAAGGGAAGGTAAAGTGGCTAACAGGTTTCTCTGGGCATAGTTGCTGAGAGATTCCTGACTCCGTTTAAGGAGAAGTCATAGTGCATCATATCACAATAGTGCTCATTCTATTAATGTCAGAATTCCTAAAGGAATTTGAATCTACAAGATCAAGAGACTTTGTTATAAGCTTTAAGAACATTTTATAGATCATTTTCAAGACAGAAGTATTATTCGAACCATTTAAGTGGACAGCCTGAACTCTAAATTTTATTTTTGAACAATGGGAAAGCACATGCTAAGCTTGGATCAATTCATTTTTCAAATTATGAAAGGAAAAGAGGGAATTATAGCTTATAGAGTGAACAAGTATTTTATTTTGTAATTACTAAAATCTAGGTTTCCTTTCTTGGACAAGCTTGACAGATCATCCAACTTAATATGGAGGTAAAATTTGTCTTTACCCACATTAAGAATTTTCACTATTTATAGAACAGAGTTGTTATTAATTTGTTATATTAATTAACTAACTTTTGTTTATTTTTATAATTTTTTCCATATGAAAGCTTCTCAAATGTATGTGCTTTACAATTAACAATAGACTACTAATATAAATAGGGGAATTCTTTACCAAGAAAGATGGATTTTGTTAAATAAAGCAACTTGTAAGAATACTACCTATTATATTACTGTTTGGGTTCAAATTTAAACTTATAGATTTTTTTTTGTTAGATTATAATAAATTTGTAAAATATACTGTCAATGATGCATACCTAATAGGGAGAGAAAGGGGATGGTTTGGATCATCATTTATCTAATGAAATATTAGAGATGCATGATAAGCTCTCACTAAATTATTGTTAGAATTTTTGTTTGAACAGTTTTTAATTTTCCTTTGTTAAATTAAAACATGTTTATCTATTTTGAAACATTAAGAAGTCTGATTTATTAAAACCAAATTATTTTAGTATAACAATTTATATATTGTTTAAATTACATGATTTATTTAAATCATTCTAATTGAGCACTACTACATATTATCTAAATTGCATACACATATACACTCTTTTTATTATATCATAATATCTTAGTAAGGTTGGTTTGTAATGTCATAGATTCACTGCACTTATATAGAAGTGAGAATATTGTTATACATGTAGATTCACCCCTGAAGAAAGTTAACCGCAATTTTTCCCGGAGTTTGAGATTTGTGGCGTAATGGAACCTGAAAGAGGGATAGGGAGTAGGTGAACTGATCTAAATTGTGTTAAGATTTAATGTGTAATTATTTGAGCTAGCCATCGGGAGATAGATGCAATCATTGATCAGACTTTTCATCATATCATTCAAGGCATCCTACAGAAAGACCCTAATTCTGTTAGTAAGATGTGAATCTTCTACACCATGCGGAAACCGATCCATTACAATATATAAATATATGTAATTGTAATGCTGATATGTTTTAATGTGTGTTATTTTTAGTATAATAAAAAAGTTAAGACTTAGTTATAAATGCTTGCATGATAAATTGAAGATGTATTAGTTTCATTATAATTACTGCTTCTTCATTATGTCTTTGTTTTTTGTTACTGTTCTTGTTTCCTTTTCAATAGAAAGAAGTATTCAAAATAAACTTATTACCCAGCATTATATATTTTATATGTTCAATTGCATTACGTACTAATTGGCAATTTATTTAATTTAGATTTTTCAAGTTACTCCAGCTGCGTCTTTAGATGGTTGTTATTTCCCTCCTACATTAATCACAAATGTGTCTCCGGCTTCAGACATTGTCATTAATGAGGTAAATATTCTCTATGGTTTCTCCCTCATTTGTGATATTTGAAAAAGATATAAAAACAGATCATTTTAACTATTTTATGATGAAAAATTAAACTTCCATTATTCATATTTTTTTATTATTTGTATATATAAATAATTCCTAATATATTTTTTTATTGTCTTAATTCTAATTTTAGAATTAGTTGATCTCTTATGTTCTTTAATAAATTTTCCACATTTTCATTCTTTACTTTCATATCTATAAGTCAATCATTTTTTACCATTGTCCTTCATCCCATTTCAAAACTAATACATTTAATCACTTTTCAAATTTGCATCAGTAATCATCAAATACTCATTACAGAAATATCTTGTGGATAATAATGAATTTATATATATATAAATATTAAGCAATTAAATCACCCCACATGGTTAAGAAATCCAGTGCTGCCCTCTGTGAACTAATATATAAATACATTAGAGTTCGTATTTCAAAATATACATTTGTGTCAGATGGTTTAAAGATTAAAATTACTAAAGTTTAGTTTGTCTTTATATAATAATAGTAAAACATGTTTGTTTGTAGCAAAAATTAAGATCGTTGCTTGCTAAAATTTCAAGTTCTTTGTTTGAGTTGGTTTGTATTTCAATATATAACATCATATAGCAGACAGGTCAAAGGGTATCATTTTGACCTGGCTATTTTAAAATACGAACTCTAATGTATTTATATATTAGTTCACAGAGGGCAGTACTGGATTTTTTAACCATGTGAAATGATTTAATTGCTTAATATTCGTATATTTATTTCAGTATAGCGTTATGCACTGGGATTATTTTATATATATATTACAGCTTCTAATGACAAGTCTTTTTATATCTTTCCATTCTTCTTTGATTATGTTTTTTATTACATGGCACCAAGATTGATGGTTTCATCATAAGTTTTTTGCTACTAATGCTTTTAAATTATGCATTATTTATTAATCATATAATTGTATGTTCATCAACAAATATGGGGTATTCCAATTCCATGATAAAAAAAAAGAAGATAGATATAGACAAATAAACAACAAAAAATAGATATGGGTTTGCAATGATTATACAAACAAATCCATGAACATCTAATACATTCACTTATAAAATATGTTCATCCATTATTTTATTTATTTGATATTGCTGTCTTTTAACTTTTTCTGTAGCAAAGTTTTCTTTTTAAAAGCCTTCAATACCTTGTCTAATTGTAGCTTTTCATTGTATTCTATTTTCAGCCATATCTTCCCAATAAAATGATCAAGGTCCTTGAAATATTCACTAGAAAATATTTTTTAGGAAATTCTATATTATTTGAATACAAGTATAATTTATATACTTGGAGTTTATATGTAATTATAGGGGATTTGAACCCAGATTTTCAAGCTCTATCCACTCTATTTTATACGATAGATATCCATGACCACACATACGTGAAAAAGATAAATGATTTCCAATATATGTATTTCATGCTGAATCAGCGTATTGTTTATTTGTTTCATATATCCAATGCCAAGATATGATTTTACAATAATGGATTCTATAATGGCATATCACTCAAGTTAATTTAATGGTTTTATAATCTTGTCATCCTAATTTTTGAATTGAAATAAAAGTAGGCTTCAAATTTTCTTTTATATTTTTTAATATCTCATGTCTAATTCATCCTAATAAAACGTTTTCACCATATATTCCGGGTTCATTCTTATAGTAACTAAATATTTTTTTTACTATCTCATTGTGCAAAGATCTCAAGTAAGTTCTTTTTTTTTTAATCATTGATTAATTGTTAGACATTAGTTAAGGTATCGATGGTGTCTACCTTTGATTCAGGATTCCTTTTTAAAGATGTAACTGATCTTTTTATATCAGAAATTCAACAAACATGTTGTAAGTAGAAAGTAACAAATAAAAAATTACAAACAACCAAATCTTTAATTCAATTGGCAATATCTACTTGTAAGCAATTTTCGAAAGATAATGTCTCTTTTTTGCCTTTATGTGCATGTTAAATCTGTGATTGAATCGTAGGATGTTGCAATTAAGTTATAACAAATGATGTCATTAATGATAATTTGACTTTAGTTTTCATTTCTTAATATACATTGAGATGCATCATAAATTTTAATGAGCATTGAGAAGCGCCATTAAAATTTTTGGGAGCATCAGCATAAAATATAATTTGCCTATTAATGATATTAAATTAAATATAAATGGGTAATATATTTTTGAAAAAGATTGTTTATTAAAATGAGAATGATACATATTAATATAAAAATAAAAATATTAGATGCATATATTGTACCGGTCAACCGCAACCCATCAACTACACACAGAAACCGACTTCAAACCCAGACCAATTCCAGAACTAAATCCGAAACCAAACCGAGTTCAAACCCTGCGCACAAGTGACTGAGGTATAACAGAATCCATAGTACATGGTATCGCCTAACACTAGCTCGGTGGGAACACAGACAATAATTCTGCCTAACTTATCTATATATAACTGCGCGGTGGATGCTCAACGCTAGGTACAATCAATGCAATATATATATTCTCGTGTTGTCGATACAGACAGTAATCAAATGACGGTGAAATAATTATTTAATGAAGAGAGAGACAAACTAGATTACACAAATGTTTAATAATTATTCTTACGATTAGATAAAATCTAAACACAATATAATTACTTGTTATATACAACATTACTTATTTTACTTCTAGTCTTTAACGGAAATCTATACAGCTGTAATCGACGGACAACATTGCATTCAATATTTTGGTTTGCTTTATAATCATTTTATCTATGACCGGTGTAGGCAATACCACAGATGATTTCTTTTAAATATAATATTAGCGTAACTTAAACAATTAATTTGTTTACGTGATTAATTATGTATGAGAGATATGAGGATCAGAGCAAACAAAACTTTAACTGCTTTATCTTTATTAGACTAAATTCTTTATTAAATTAAGGTCGCCTCGTTGGTTTTAAACAAATCAAACCATCACGTACTACGGGGACGGGGAATAAGCTTATATCTTCCAATATAGGGTGGTGTGATTGGCTGCTATATGAAACAAATATAATAGTCAGAAGTAATAGCTTGCGGTGTATTAACGAAGACTGGGTGGCTCGCACTTTGGCAAGTATTTACACCCGCTGAGGAGGCTAGGAGAATTTCTCTCTCCCTTGTTTGAAATCACGGACTAGACACCGAATCAAGCTGTGGGAAACGAAATATAGCACTGAACCAGTAACATGGTGAACGAATGCTCGAAGCAGAAATTATAAATATCTATATAAGACCTTATTTATTCCACCATACTTTTCCCACGTAACCGTCTGATAAAGTAATTTAAAACCACACGATAAGCTTAGAGAATCATATATTTAACTGTTAATTAATTACACTCTGAATCTCATACCTCCCTGACCGTTCGGAAGTAGTAAACACAACAATGGCTACCCTTGATTATTATTCCTCCCCCCCCCCCCGTATCAGAAAACATGCAATTAAATAGATAAAATAGATTTTAGATATTAACTACCCGGTGGCATAGAATAAAACATCCTTCATTAAACTATAACACATACATCAATTTAAAACCAAAATATATATATAATGATGGATAACATATCTATTTAAAATCATTGTAAAACTTAAGGCATTAGCAACTTGTTATTAAAGACTAGAGTAAAGAAATTTAACAGGTGGAAAGGGATAAGTTTACTACAGGTTTACTATATATATTTTATCAAAAGAACAAAAAAACATAATAACAAATATTTAGCATACTTAGTACAGATTTAAATCTACTTATATAAGGGACTGGCATTAAAGAAAGTAAAAGTTCATGTAAATTAGATTTACCATTCTTTCGTCGTCCGGACGCATTTCTTGCGATGATGATTACTTAGAATGTAGGCACGCATTTGGTTTTTGATATAATGACATATTGGCTTTCAAAGTTTAGGGTTGGAAACTGGAACTATAGGCATATGAAAGTTGGACAACTGGAATCACATCACATGATCTTTCGGCAGGCTAGGAAGGTTTCATCGGCAGGACAGGGATCAGCTTACTGGACCTAGCCCGACATTATCAAAGTTTACAGATCACTTCTTAACACTGCACTCTCCAAATTTACTCTGATGTTTTCCCCTCTTTCGGAGTGGTCAAGAAGAAAAAAAAATGATGCAATACAGAATGATGTAATCCAGGATGACGCAATCTGCATGATGCAATTTAACATGATGCAATTTAAAATGGCCAAAGTTCCCACAATTCTCCTGGTCATTGGTCACCTCATTTTGGACTCCGCCTTCCTTGATTTTCTGGCCTTTTGCGATTTCACTTTTATTACCCAGTCGGTACATTGAAATGTTTTTTTTTTTTTTTAAATAAATCTGTACTATTTAAAATTAAGAATTATTCGCGCAATGAATCTTTCTCTTTAAAATAATCTTATATTAGTATCCAAACCACGCACACACGATGTATATATTATATTTTATTACTTACAATATTTATCTAAAGGATTTATTTAATTATCTACATAAAACATGACATGAACAATTTAAGTTTATGTAGCTTGGATGAACAAAGCCTCATTGCGCGAAATAATGGTTTATAGCAAATCTGCTATACTAAGATTTGAAAACAACCAAAACAAACAAGGAAAGAAAGAAAAAAAAACCATGAAACTAAGATCGATCCTCAGATCGAACTGTTTCAATATATAGTGTCATCTTTAATTGTCAGAAAATCTGCAAGTATAAACTATCATTTATACTTGTTATCACAGAATTTATAACACTAGTTTATCTAATAACTGGTACTTATAAGATTTAATTTTAAATCCATATTAGATATAAATGAAACTTTAATTTTAATACATCTAAAATTCTTGTGGTGAATAGCCAAACTATTACCTAAACATGTATTGATTTAGAAATGGCGCTGCAGGCAGCTTGGTAAGAGAATTACAGTTTTTCACTGGAACCCACTGTGCATATTACAAAAGTGATTAATTGCAATAATATGTGACAATGCTAATAAAACAAAATATTTAAAAAATCATATATTTCATTATTCAACTAATCCTTCTTATAATATACTATTTAATCAAGAGGAAACAAAAATCTTAAATGAAACTATAATGTTCTTTTCATTGACTCCAAATCAAATTATATAATCTCCTTCTTTTCTTTTTAAAAACTTTATTTCTTCTTATCAACCATATATACATATTCATATCTTTACCACCTAACATTTCGACCACTTTTTTTCTGTAGTCATTTTCAAGGATCTATAAAAGACAAAAAGTAACGAAAACATTGGGTGTTAAAGATGTGAATAGAAGAAATAAAGTTTTTAAAAAGAAAAGAAGGTGAATATACAATTTGATTTGGATTCAATGAAAAGAACATTATAGTCTATAAGTCATATATATTTTAAAGAAAAAAGAAGATTTCTTATTGCAGTTGTTAAAATGTTTGTTAACAGCTATGATAAGAAGTTAAATATATATACATATATCTTAAATGAAAATGTAGGTTCTGGCTAATTGAATAATTTTCAGTTTTGTATAATTTTGTGTGATAGGTTTGACCCAACTATGATTATGATGTTCAAACTTTCTAGTGAACTCTAAAGCAATAAACCATTCAGTTATTTTTATAATCGTTCTTCAGTTTTATATTAAAAATTTAAACAATTATTTATTCTAACAAACTTTGAAATCTTATAAATTACTTATCTAAAAATAAATTTTCTGTTTAGAAGAATTAATAATTAAAACTTAATGGGGAAATAGTTTTATTAGTATTGTATCTAAATTGTTCAATCCCATTACACAAATTTATATATATAAATTTGCTATTTATAGTGCTATCATCATAATTTTTAAGAGATTGATCTCAAATTTTAATGCAGTTTTTTTTTAACCCCTAGCCTCTTTTTTCCACATCATACCAGAAAACTCCTTTATTTTGTCCATCGATCTCACATGTGATCTCTTTTTAGACCTTTTATAATTTCTTTGGATCCTATTTAAAACTTCAACTATCCAGCTTTTATTTTGTCTTCTAGCATTATACTCGACCAGTTCTATTTTAGTCCCTTAATTCTTTCAGTGATGTTAGGGGTACATGACATAATAATAATTAACAATAATGCTATATATTTGTAATGAAATTGGAATGCTACAAAAAGGATAACTTGGATAAAATAAGGATATATGATCTTTATTTATATATTAATAAAGTTTTATTAATATTATTAAGTATTATTGCAATTAATTTTTTATTATTATACAGTATATATTGTTATATCCGCACTTACGACTGTGCCAATGTTATAACTGCCAGTCATACTGTGTGGTCAGCAAATAACGTTATACAATTCCCACGCTGTTCTTTTCCAACGAGTGCTCTCCAACGAATCGGTCTGCAACGAAGCTCTCCAATGAATTGGTCTGTAATGAATGCTCTCCAATGAATTGGTCTGCAATGAAGCTATCCAACGAATTGGTCTGCAATCTCTCTGCAGAATTGGTCTGCAACGAATGCTCTCCAATGAATTGGTCTGCTACGAAGCTCTCCAAACGAATTGGTCTGCAACGAAACTCTCCAACAAATTGGTCTGCAACGAAGCTCTCCAACGAATGCTCTCAATATCTCCGCTGCAGTCTCTTTCAGCTACACCCGTGAACTACATTTCCACTGGGCGCTGATCATTAATCGCGAGCACTGACGCGAGATATCTCTACTTAAAATACTGCTTACTCAATACTGCTTGACTGCTCTCTACTGCTCTCTCTGTTACACTGCTCGATGTTACCCAGTCTTCTTATCACTCTCTGAAACTGCAACAATCAATCAATGCACTGATCAATAAGGTAACGTCTCTTATCTAGAAACATTTGTAATTAGCAAATATTTCTAGGAATTGTCGGTCGCCATTACGTCAATGCACTAATTAAATTCCTCAGCTATCAGAGCGCGATCTAAAAACAGCCTTACGCATAAATTCTAGTTTTTTCTGGAGTGCACAAACATGTCTGCCATTTTTCAAAACACTATATATATTTTTAACATAAAATAATATAATTAAACTGATAATAATAATACAATCATTTACATGTGTGTATATATTACAAAATAAGCATAAATTTAAGTGTAATTTTCAATACTAAAATACATGAGAATAAAAATAAAAAGAGAACAATGTGAAAAATCATAATTTATTCCAAAGAAATAAATATATTGTTAGTTCAAAGCCTTATGTAATTAAATTATTACCAACCTATCTTAAATTATCAATTTCCAATAAATTTGGGAGCTTCATATGACTATTGTCTGCAGATTATATTTGACCTCTCAGGTTGAAAGACTATCTGAGAACTTTCTGAAACCATTGTAGTGATGAAGCTAGATAGATGATGATGATTATCAGAATTCACCAAATTTGCCTAATGAAAAAAATATTAATTTATTTTATATCAGGTATAACATCTGTTATCTCTTCACCCTCATTTGACTGCACTGTTATCTTAATCTCTTTAAATATAAAAAATTGGAATTTTATAACATATACATTTATATAAAATAATATAAATATAGACAAATAAAAACATATTTAATTTTTAATAACGTATTTCTTTTATTGTAAATTATTTTCTCCCTTACCTAACAAATAGTTAATTTTTATCTTATAAGAAAATACGTGTAAATGTGATAATTTGTATATATATATACACCTTTACCCCGCTTAGCGATGGCAATTGGTCCTCCAAAACTCATCGTTAAGCAAGAATATCGTAGACAAAATACGTAATTATAATGGAGGTCTGTGGGAAAAAAATTGGTCGGTTCCAGTGACGTAAAATATCCACATTGATTTCCAAGCTCAAAGATTTTCTTGATTTTTTCATGACAATGATAACTAAATACAGTATCTAAAAAGAAAAGTTTTATATCACTAGGAAAAAAAATGCATATTTTCACTTTAAAAAGTACAGAACAGCAATGAAACTCAATTTGAATTTAAAAGTTTTTATATTCTTCCGTGGAAGTTTTTCATCATAATGAATAAAAAATCTATACTGAAGTGCTTTTTTTTAAAAATTGTATTACAGTATATATTACTACTATACATTTATTTTATTACTTATGTGAAATTATTCAAATTAAAAAACAAGGTTTAATTATTAATTATTTAATTGAACATATAGAAAAAAAAATCAACTTATTTTCAAAGTAAAAAATCTAACTTCTAATTTTCTAAAACATACAGGTAGGTTTATTTTTCTTACTGTATATTTTTAGTAATGTAATAATGCCCCCCCCCCCCGTTCGAGTAGAAAGATTTTTAATTAAATGCAATCTGTTTTTTTTTAAAACTTTTCTAATTCGGCATCGTTTTAAAATGTTGTTTTTCTTTTGATTTGAAATGTCTTGAGTGTAAACAACATGTTTATTAACGAAGTTACAAAATCAATAACTATTTTTACATAATTATCCAGGTGTTCTAAAAATAATATATCGTATTTAAGAAACACACACACCAGTTTAATATTCATATTTAGTGTTTTCCTGAAAGTTTGTGATGATGGTATTTTATTTGTCTTGTACTGTATTTATATATTGGAGTATTTGTATACAGTATTATCAACAAATTAAAAATCCTCCTTTTTCTTTTCAAAAACTTTTCTTATCTCAATACTGAACATATATATATACTGTATATACAGTATTTATATAATACAAAACTCCGTTTCAACTGTTTATCTTCATACAGTCATTTTCAAGGATATCTCTCTCCCACTGCTATATTTTATTACTCTTTTTTTTACATTATTTAATTACACATCAACGTTGAAATGTTGGAATTTTTGTATTATATAAATATATATACTGTATATGTTCAGTATTGAGATAAGAAAATAATGTTTTTGAAAAGAAAAAGGAGAAGGATTTTTAATTTGTTGATATTATTGTAGAACATATATACGTATTTTAAAAGAAAAAGTGGATGAACATTTGCTGTGTTATTTATTATAAATGATGTATACAGTATTATAGATAAAGTAAATATAGATATTTTAAGGGTTTTATGAATAAAATATTGTATGTGTATACAATTACAGCAAAGTCATTACCTGTATACATATTACAATAATATACTTTTGCTTTTGGGTAAAATGAATTTAATATAGCTATCTCTGACGTCATCAGTGACGTAAAATTCAAGATGGCTGCCAAATTTTTTTTTTTTTTTTAGTGAATAATCGATTGTACATCGAAGTAGTGGGTACAAATTGATGATGATCGCTATTGCAAAATATTGCTAAGTAGACAATCGCTAAACGGGGTAAAGGTGTATATATAAACTACATGTTAATATTATTTTCACAGATAAAAATATAAAATATTATTTTGGATTTTTTTCACTCGTGGATTAAATTTGAGAAAATATTTGAGATCGTTAACTATGAAAATATTCATGTCAATATTATATATATATATTCAAATGAAAAAATTAAACTTATCCTTTTTCTTACTACTTCTTCGGTTATCATAAAATCTAAAAGGATATTTGATATGTGTATAAATGTTTATCATTATATTTTAGATTTTCTTAAAATTAATTAAATATGAAACACTTATTATATCAAATCAATTGTGGATCATTTATTTTCCAAAACACAGATTCTTCAAAAACTGATATTTGATCACCTAACAGCTCTTTTTTCTGTCACTTTTTTTTTTCATTCTCAATGATTTCTTTCAACAATGCCATCACAATTCTGTTTTTATGTATTCCCAATCTAATTCTTATTGCACTGTTTCATATTATTTTCAGTTCATCTTCATTTTATAGTTCTAATTTCTGTCTTGTCTTGAAACTGATATATACCAGTAGTTAAGGGATTTGTACTTCTATGGATTTTTATATAAGTAAGACTTAATTGAGTCTTGTCTGATTATTAGAAATAGAACTGCTGTTCTGCAATGACCATAAGAACTACATCAGTTGCATAGCTGTTTATGGGATTTCTCTTGTTGGGATTTTATTCATAATAAACTAACCAAAAGAAATAAAAATCTATGTAATGAATGTCATTAATAATCACCACTATCAGCATGTACAGTTGATGAGACTTATCACCCCACCATTGAACCATTAGACATCACATGATCACCATTCTTTATGCTTACATAAGTTGTTTTTCACAGAGGCAAAACTCTCCATACAGTAGCACTGCTCAATGAAAGCCAGAATAATCAATGGATGCAGGTGAGGAAAGCCGCAAGCTGGGGTTAATGGATAAGTAGGGATTTTATGCAAAAATCTTCCTGCATCCTTTGACTACTCTTGCTTTCACTGAGTGGCACTACTGTATGGAAAGTTTTGCACTTTGCCATTATTCAAAAAATTTAAAACTTCCTCAGGAATATAAGTATTGAAAGATGAATAACCAGTCCTAAATAACTAAACTGCTATCTTCTTGTACATAAACCATAATAGCAAAACTATGAGTTAATGATCTTAACTTCAAAAATCTGATCTTCATCTAAACATTATTAGAAAATTGTTTTTTATATTTAATGTTTTCTTAGAAGTTATTAAATTTGATATATTTTATTTAGGTTTTTGGGCCAGTGCTAGTTGCTATGACATTTCGGACAGCGAAAGAGGCCATAGCTTTAGCTAATAATACAGTATATGGTCTTGCTTCCTCAGTATGGACTGAGAATATAACATTGGCTCTTGAAGTAGCATATCAAATTAAAGCTGGGACTGTTTGGATTAATTGTCACAATATTTTTGATGCTAGTTCAGGATTTGGTGGTTTCAAACAAAGTGGTTTTGGAAGAGATGGAGGAAAAGAGGTATATAATTGAACATGCTGTATTTATTCTTGCAATTTAAAATTAACAAAGCATTCAGTTATTATTGATTCTTCTTATAGTTTTGACTGCAGAGCTGTAATTGACACATGTAGTACATTTGTTGCATATCTATTTAGAGATATGTACATCCTATGTATTTATATTAATGTTTTTTACAAACATATATTTATACAGCAATAGTAAACACAATTAGGTGGTATTAAAGATAAATATTAATAATGAATATAAAAATTATGAAGTACTTTTAATTATTTTTGTGAGAATGGTTATGAAAATATACTTCTGAATTTTTATAATTATTATTAATAATATTTAATAATTAAACCATTAAACATCACATGATAACCATTCTTTATGCTTACACAAGCTGTTTTTCACAGAGGCAAAGTTCTTCACACAGTAGCGCCATTCATTTATGCACAAACCTTCTTGCATCCATTCATTATTCTGGCATGCACTGAGTGACGCTACTGTATGGAGAGTTTTTGCCTCTATGAATATTTAATAATTTTATTATTATTATTACAATTTTAATAATCTGTAGTAAGTGCTTTTATTTGCTTTCCATAATTACATATATATGCATATTTACATAACTTTCTTCTTATATATGAAAAATTATATACTTTATTTTTTTTTATTGTACATAAAAACAATGCAAAAAAATGAATGTTTAAAAGAATATTTTAGAAATACTTTATTTTATTTTAGCTCTTGTATATGTGGAATGTCTATGCATATAGAGCATATAGGTAAATAAAGAGTGTTTGCTTACAAATTTTTTCACTTATAAAATATTCCCTTTATTTAAATAACTACTAAAGAGATTGTCCCAATAGAAAATTAATTTAAAAAAAAAATTGTATGCAAATGAAGGTATTTACATATAAATTAGAAGAATATAACTCCTTTAAGTTTAATGGACACTATGTTGAATTTTAAACAATTGGACTGAGATACAATTTGTACAATATTTTCAGGATTAATGCACTAAATGTGAAGTATTCTACATTACTAAAAAGAACAAATGTTAAGGAATGTTATAAAGCTGAGAAAATATAGTCATTACCTTCCAGATCTTTTTTTTTACCAATTATTAGTTGTTTTTTATAGTAAAAGGTTTGTATGAGCTATTATAAGCTCTTCTAGAGCAGTGGTCTTCAACCACTGGGCACAGAAGTTTTCTGTCAGTCTGCAGCTAGACTAGTAAGAAAGTTTATAATAACAAAATAATAAGATTTTAAACTTTTAATTAATATGAACAATTTTTATTTATTTTTTCATTGCATTTTTCCTGATTTAAAAAAAAGAAACAGAACAAAAACAAAATCTAATCAATCATACATGAATTAATTTGTTTTTCTATTTATCACAGATGTTTATGGGGGGGGGGGTAGAAAAAAGTTTTTTATTATACAAACTCCGGTTGTTTTTTGATAGCCAATCACGGCTGCTTGTTAAAACAATAAAATGTAACATGACTTTTTTTGATCTCTTAAATTTTTTCTATGGCAATTTTTTTTTTTTTTGGCTTTAAATCAATTTTTATTACCTTTTTTTAAAAATAAAAACCAAAAAATAAGTTCTGTTTCTAACTTTTACAAAGTATTTCTCAATACACCCCACCACCCCAAAATAAAGTAAGATCAAAACTTTTGACTTTTTCAAGCTTCGTTTTCTTTTTTTTTTTTGTTTAAAAATATGCCCACTTTTTTTTGGCCTATAAGGCAATATTTTTTTTGGCTTTATTTGTATACCGCTAAAATACTAAAACTTTTATTTTTAAAACCAATTTCTGTTACCTTTTTTTAAAAATAAAAACAAACAAAAAATAACTTTGGTGTCTATCTTTTGTCTCAGTATTTCTCACCCACCCCCCCCACAAAAATAAAATAAGATCAAAACTTTTGACTTTTTCAACATTCAGGTGAATAACATTTTATTCTTGCATGTTTTAACAATGAAATAATAAACGTAAAATGCAAGCACATTAATGAGAACGATTGTTATTGTATGTTTTCTGTAGCAGTATCACTGCGCAACTCGAGAAAGAGTGTTTAGCATGTGAAGGTAAGTAACAGCTTTACAATACACAATAACTAGTGTGCTGTTTTGATCAGTTAAAACAATTATGCTTATCTAAGGCTAAGCAGGTTACATCTTTAAGAAAATTTATCTAAACTTCTGCCGGTTCGCGAAATCTTATCCTTATTTTTACCGGGCTGCAAGTGTGAAAAGGTTGAAGACCACTGTTCTAGAGATATATCATGACTTATCACTTTCTGGGTATTAAAAATATGTGTACTAATGTTTTTATGTGCAGTAGAGAGGTTAGAAAGATTATCATCATATTCTTAGAAATTGAGTCAATTCTTGGATTTTCCAAATATCATTCTAAAAACAAATTAATGAAAGGCTTCTTAACTTTATCTCATGATAGCAAGTATACCTTCTAATAGGAATTAGAGGATTCATAGTTTTTATTTTTCAGAGTATATTGTAAGATTTTATTTAACATTCTGAAAGAATGATGAGACATAAATAACTTATGTTTAAATGAACTCAAAAGTTCCTAAGCATAGAAGTCCATATATCTAGAAACCATGTTAGTCAAGTTAAACATTCTAAACTCATCTACTTCTTTCCACCCATTAACCTATATCTAATATATGATTATCAACTCATTCTACTAGTCCTGATACATTTTCTTTTTTTCTATTGTTTCACTATTTCCAACATTCTTTTCTCATATCCATCATAATCATTTTAAAGTGTTATACAGTTGTTTTAAATATGATATTTGGTGAGTAAAAATTGCATTTCCATTTAAAAACTTTGATTTTTTTTTGTCCATCTGTGAAACCTTGTAACTTAATTTTTACCTACTTCCCAATTTCTGATATAGTTGAAACTTTGCATACATATATATATATATTCCCAGTGACAATACAGTTTTTAAAAGTTTGCAAACAATTTAACAAAAAATTGTGAAATTTTTTAATTTTATATAGGATTAAGTATTCTCTACAGAATTTACCGTCTAGTGCAGGAGTGGGGAATCTTTTTTCTGGCAAAGATCATTTGGATATTTACAATATCATTCACAGGTCATATAAAATTATTGACTTAAAAATTAGGCAATCTTTTCATTTTTAAGGTTACAAAGAATTGCTTTAACTTCACTAAGCTGGATGTCTTTATCCAAATTTAAGTAGGTAGAATGGGCCGTATCATTAAAAGTTATCATCTCAGTTTTTGTATTGTTATTCAAAAGATGATTAAAGTACTTTCTCCACAATATTTCAAATATTATTATTAAATAATAGAATACCATTGGGATTAAATGGATTAAATAGAATTTTTACATTCACATGTTATTTTCAATGTATCAAAAAAACAATCTAAAAGGACCATGCTCAGAATATGAGCACGATCTCCTTTACAGTTTTATCCTCCAGTTATTTTTAAGCCCTTTTTCCTATTGCTGTGAAATTTCACATTCAGTTTATTATCAGCTGTATTTATACATATACATATTAATCATGCTAAATTAAATTTAAATTCTAATAATTAAATAATCAAGAAATTCTTACTAATGCAGTAGCAAGTTGTAATTCTAAAGAGATGGTAATCAAACCTCTACACATATACTATACTATAATATTCAATTTGCGATGTTAAATACGAATAAACTCTCGATCCAAGTCACAAAATAAAGACATTGAAAAGATAAGAATAGCTGTCTTATTTTATACCTAAATGCAATTTATATATGCAAATCCTAAGCATTTTAGAAAGAGCGCGTGAAAATATTAAATTATTCACTTTATTTACTTATATTTTTTTTTTATATCCTATAAACACCTGTGAAATATTGAAATTTACTGTGTATTAGATGTTATACTTAAT
Source organism: Epiperipatus broadwayi (assembly GCA_028023455.1). Taxonomy (NCBI): domain Eukaryota; kingdom Metazoa; phylum Onychophora; class Udeonychophora; order Euonychophora; family Peripatidae; genus Epiperipatus; species Epiperipatus broadwayi. Next base: position 174,941 of record JAQFVV010011394.1, on the reverse strand, counting down.
GTAAATTATCCAAGAAATTTTTACTAGCATAGTGTCAAGCTGTAATTCTAAAGAGAAGATAATAAAATCTCCACATTGCACTAGTAAAACTTTCTTTATTATTTACATTATGTTTATGTTGTATCGGGTGCACACACCGTAAACTTTTTTTTAAGAATTAAAAATTGAAAGTTAAAAGTCATCTAAACTTTATATATATAAAATCGCACAGATGAAAAATTATTAAAAGAAAACTTTATTAAAGAAAAAGAAAGTATTTTAAAACTAAATTTTCAGAAAAAAAAACTTAAAGGATTTAAAGATAAAAAGAATGTACAATAATTTAATTAATTCTATTGTATAAAATAGAAATGAATTTTAACATGTAATAAATTTCAATATTTCACAGATGTTATTATGATATAAAAAAGAAAATTTAGTAAAGTGAAGAATTTAATTATTCACATTACCTTTCCAAGACGCTTAAGATTTGCCTATATAATTGCATTTAGGTATAAAGATAAGACAGCCATTCTTATCTTTTCAGTCTTTATCTTGTGGTTTGAATTGATAGTTTACTGGTATTAAGATCAGTAATTGAATATTAAGCATGTGTGGTTTGATTACCTTCTCTTTAGAATTACAGCTTGACACTGCCTAGTAAAAATTTCTCAGGTGTTAGTAGGATATAAAAAAGAAATGTAAGTAAAGTGAATAATTTAATATATTCACACTCTCTTTCCAAGATGCTTAATATTTGCCTATATAATTGGAGGTGCAAAGATAAGACAGCCATTCTTATCTTTTCAAACTTATCTTATGACTTGGAATGAGAGTTTACTCGTATTTAACATCTCTAATTGAATATTATAGTATAGTACATGTGTGGAGGTTTGATTACCTTCACTTTAGAATTCTAATAATCTTTAAAACAATTACTAATCATATAGATGTTTGTTTCACATTAGTAAATCTACATTGGCTATAAATATTACCTTAGTATATTTAACACCTCATTCTTTATTTTTAAACAAAAGAATTCAGAAGTTGTCCAAAGTGCCAAAAGTTTAGAGAATCTATCACTAAGAGATCATCGAATCATATATAAAGTTACTAACTGAAAATAAAGTTTTTACTAAGACAGTTTATTCTGTTTATATTCCATATAAATAATTAGGATTGAATGCCATTTTTTATAAAAAATATATGTAATTTTATAGGCAGAAGAAATAATACTTTAAATCATTAGCTTAAATTAATATATATATATCTTCTTTTGTTGATCTTAAAAAATCGTGATATAACGTAATCATTTTAAATTAATATAATTCTAAAAACAATGATTATGTGATGTAAAGAATAATACAAAAGACAAATATGATTGAATACAGAATTGTTTTTATTTTGCACAGTTCAATGCAATGGTTAATTGACAGACTCAAAAGTTAAACGACTCTATCGAAGCTCTGCTGACACTTTTGAGGCTTAAATATCATACAAATTTCTGAGTGACAAATTATTCATTTTTAGAGACTTAAATGTTCATTACCTGCTCTAATTTTTTTAATATATGAAAGAAATCATATTTAAGTCCTAGGATGAAATAAATATGTTGACAGAAATTGAAATAATGATAACCAGTACTTAATACTCATAGGTAATTATTTATGAAAACATAGAAAAAGCCATTGGGGAATGTAAAAAAAAATTATTGTGCTGATGTACTTCACTGGAAAATGATTGGTGATTCAGATTAATGGTTTTAAATATGGGAAGTGAAAAAAATTTGAAAATAAAAGAATATATGATGTGTGGTATTACAGTTAGAATTTAGAAAGAAGCTAGTGAAATATTTAAATTTTAGAAAAATGTGTTGAGCAGAGATATGGCTATTTTAAAAAGTATGAAAACCATTTATACACTTATGGTAAGATATGAATATGGAGAAAAATAAACAAATAATGAAGGATTGAAAATAATAATAATAAAAAAATTCTTATTGAAAAAATAATCATAGAAATAATTACTCGTGTGAACAATACACAGTTCTTCATTCCACTAAAAAGCAATTAATATGAAATAAAGCACAGGATATTGCATTAATAATTAAGCATTAATAAAACAGGATATTATTTGTGTTTGTTTTTATTATTGATTATTCAAAATAATTCTTTTGTGATTCAATACACCACTGGAAACAATTGTAAAATTGTTTGAAACAATCCTTAAAATCTTCTGCAAATCTTTATTACAAGCTTCTGAATATCCTGAATTGAACCTTGGAAATTTTCTTTTCATGATCAACTTTAATTTTGGAAAATAGCCAAAAATCAGCAGGAACTAAATTAGAGAATAGGGCCAATGCTCTAATGTAAAAAAAATGCTTTTGTGGTGGCCAAAAAATCATGGACAGTCTTGGAACTGTGGGTTTGCATGATTAAGAACCTTGCTTATGATATTCAGGTGTCTTGAGCAAAATTTTGGTTCATAAACATTCAAATAGTAGTTAGCATTCAGAATCTGATCTTCAGGAATGTATTTGTGGTGAATTTTAAAATAATAACGTAAAAAAAAGCAATGTTTTGATTTGTTGCTTTTGTATTTGCAATTTTTTTTTCCCTTCTAACAATTTCTGTTTCATACTCTGGTACTTGGTTTATGCTCATAATTGAAACACCATGCCTTATCATTCATTATAATGTTTGACAAGATTGTTTCACTGCATGTCTGCAGCAATCCAATCTATTGTTTTTTTTAGATCAAATTGCAACAAGTGAGGCTCAAAGCAAACCCACATCCTCTTTCAAATTTTCTATTAAAATGTTATGGAAAATAGTTTTTGAAATGCCAGTGAATTCCTCAATGAGTCTATCTAACAGGTACACAGTGATTAGTTCAAGGAATTTTGATAACTTTGCACATTTCTTCATTTCCAGCCACTGTTGATGTATAAAACCATCAAAACATCACATGATCACCATTTCATATGCTTACACATTATTTTAATAAGTGTACCAAATTCTCCATACAATAGTGCCACCAAGTGCAAGCCTTTGTAACCAAATAGGTAAAATGCAGCTGCTGGAGATTGCATTAGGTCCTAAGATCTAGGTGCAGTGCTCTCAAATCCAAGCTCCTCATTGATGAAAGCCACAAGCTAAAAACTAGTCTGGAAATGTTGGATGAGTAGGCACTAGATAGGGATTTTATACACAAATCTTCCTGCATCCATTGATTACAAAGGCTTGCACTTGTTGGCACTACTATATGGAGAGTTTGGTACACTACTAATGTACGTGATCATGGATCATCTTCAGTCATTATGAAATCTTGCAACTCATGGCTTTGTTGCCATACACAGTTTTTATCATTTCAAAGGTTTCAATAGTAGTTTTGCCTATTTTAAAACAAAGTTAAATGTTAGCATATCATGGATTTTCTACAAAGATGTGAACCACAAATGCATTTCATGTTGTAATTTATGATCTTGACATACTAGCACCTTTAATTTTTTGTGAAAAATAGCTCAACTATATTATGTATCACATGCATTGATTGAGAGATGGTACTACAATTAGCTTGGGGGAATTTGTCACTTTCTCATTGGGACATACTGTGTTATGGGAGAGATTGAACAAAAAAGATACTAGAGAAAAGGCATTAAAATATTCTCATAAATAATATTGGTAAAAAAGAATAATAGGAAATAGATAAGAAGAGAGAAAATGATCTGAAAAAATGTATTGCGCTACTAAACAAGTAAGTTACTAATTGCTCCTTATAGCTAATCAGCAACAACAATCTATCATTCAATGTGAATAATAGATTACATTTCAAAATAAGAACAAATAGCTAGCTTTGGATTACTTACTGTTGCATATTCTTATAAATAGTAGTGGAAATTAAAAGGGGGAATATTAAAACTAAAGTATAGAAGAGAATAGTCAGCATTTAGACATAACAAAGCACTAACAAGAATTTAGAAACTCAGTCTTTATTTATAATACTCATCACTGATTGGCTGAATTTTAGAACTAGGGGATAGTCTTATGAATCCTGTTTGTAATTTGACCCATTTGCTTAAATAGTCACTGCTGCCAAATATAAGCAAAGAAATGGCTGCAATAGAAGAAAAAAGATAATTGCCACAAAAGTATCATAAATTTGGAATACTGCATAAGGTTTCATGAAAGAGATTGTCATACAATATAGCCAGTTTAATCTTCTCAAGATTATCTAGCTTCTAGAAATTGATGAAACTAATATTTGAAGAAACAGACAAAACTCTCTATACGTATTGCCACCCAGTACAAGCCAGAGTAATCAATGGATGCCAGAAGGCTTATGCATAAAATCCCCATCTAATGACTACTCATCCAATATCTCCAGACTAGTTTCTGGCTTGTGGCTTTTGTCAATGAGGAACCTTGGATCTGAGACTACTGCACCTAGATCTTAGGATCTAATGCAACCCTCCAGCAGCCACTTTTTATTACTATAGTTTGCACTGAATGGCAATATGTATAGAGTTGTGTGTGATCATGTGATGTTTATTGACTTAATATTTGAAGAAATTACAATGAATCTTACTGAAGTGTTAAAAGCAGGAAATGTCAGCCTTTAAGTCTTGCTAGCAGAATCATCCAGATACAAGATGGATTCTCTCTAATAACATACATGAAGGATAGTGCAGATACAATGGGTAACATCTCTAGGATAAACTGAATAATGCAAAAAGAATGCTTTTGAATGATGATATACTAAGAAACTTTATTTATTATCAATAAAAACTAGTTAAAATGCAATATTTATTCTAACATCTTAATTAGTTGCCTGCTAGATCATGTGATGTTTGACTGGCATGGTGAGTTTTGATCCAGGAATTTTTAGATATTAAATATTTCACTCTACTATTGGGATAAACTACACAGTTACTTTACTATTTACTGATAAAAATTTATACTCACTTTATTTGGTTTTTATTTACAGCTAAATTGCACATATATCTTAGAATATATATTATAAAAAACAAAATTTAAAATAGATTTTCATAAGAATGCATTTTCAAAATATTTAGATAACTTTAAAATTCAGGATTATTTAAGACAATTTGTTTGTTACAAAATATACTTGCTAATCTAAATCTTCATTCAGTGAACAGAGATGATCAAGATTAAGAAACTTTATCTTTTTGATGACTATTTGTTTGTGTTAATCATGTGTTTGTGTTAAGTGTCAATAATAAATTTCATTTTTAAAAATTAACTGTGGTTCTTGGAGTACTAGATGTTTAAATGGAGAATTTCACCCTCTTGTGCATTTACTCGTTTTATTTAGAAAGAAATGATTACATATCAAAGTTTAAAAAAATCAATAAGATATTACATAATCTTCATATTACATAATTCAGTAGCAATTTTTTCACCCCATTATGATTTTACCACTTAATATAAACTTTAGTAATTCCTTTTTGATTGTATATTTAATTGTCTTTAATTATGTTAAATGCTTTAATGTTGAATATTACAATAAGAATTTTTATACCTGAATTAATAATAACTCTTGTATTATAATATTAATTTAATATATATAAGCTGGTTTGCTTTGTATCTAATTCATTGAAAAGCAATTTTTTTGATTCTTGGTTTTTATACTGCTATTATAAGGAGAGATCCTGTTAGAAAAATAGGTGTGAAATATTTTAATAACCTCTTATAGTCCCTAAATGGGCAATATATTATGAATAATTAAAAACTGCTCTTTATAAAAATAGTTTGGAAGTAGAATGAAAAATAATTGGTCTTAACAGCATATATTACATGTAGACAGAAATAATCATAATACGCATCAGTATTACGCATCAGTATACATCATTGAAAAAATTAAAAGATTGAAGTGGAGTTGGGCTGGACATATTGCTAGAAGAGATGATAATAGATGGACAATTGAAATTTTAAACTGGATTCCAAGAGATTGTAAAAGACCCAGAAAGAGACCACATGTGAGATAGATGGATGAAATAAGAAAGTGAGCAGGGGTGATGTGGAGAAGAGAAGCTAAAGATCGGAGAAGATGGATTAAGCTTGGAGAGACCTTCATCCTGCAGTGGATTGATAATGGTTAATAATGATGATGATAATAATTAACCCTTGTCTCAGCTAAAGTTTTATTCCGATAATGCTTCTCTTAAAAAATTCACATTTTAAATTAATCATCTTTGAATAAAGAAAATAAAAGCAATGAAAAAATATTTTTATATATATTGTTTTGAAATAAAACCTGTAGAAATATGCAACTAAATAATTAATATCAGATTATAAAACAAAAAAAGTAAGAGTGTGTGTCATTGTTGATTAATCAAAATCCTGTTATTGCATATTTGTTTGTTTGTTTTTTTTGCTTCATAATTATATATATTGTGATGATCACCCATACTGCGATCCCACATGTGTACATTTAATATATAGTATAATATTAAATGTGATTTTTATGTAAACTAAGTTATAGAAATTGGATAATAAAGTTAGAAAAATAAAATAAATTTATTTTAAGTTAAGTTTTAATTAAAAAAATCAAAATGGTAGCTGAGGAATGCAAGTAATTAAAAAAATCAATTATGGTAATTAAAGAAAGTGAAGGAAGGTAAGCAACCAAGATCCTTATCTTCCATCTTCCAATGTTAACTTTTTTAGAATTTAAAATTAGTAAAGTTTAAGGAATAGTAAAATAATATCATCGAAGTTGATGATTAAATCTTAAAGGGAAAAGTAAAATAAAAAGAGTTAATGATTGTAGAATTAGCAATCATAAAATTTCCGTCGCAATTATAAATAAAAATAAATAGATTTACAAAAAAAAGATAAAGATCATCTCTTCAAAATACACATGTGAATGCATGAAATATATATGTATAGGTGTGTAAAATAAAGAGTGTGTAAATAAGAAAATTCTTTATAAAAAAAGAAATGGAAGTAAATAAAATAAAAAAAGTAAATAAATAAAAAAGAAGAAAGTTTTATATATTTAATGAAGGTAAAATAAATGTGTGAAATGTGATTAATGACATTCCAAAAACAATCAAGAAGATAAGAAAAGGATTCTGGGACAATTAAGAAGAAAATTGTAAAAGAAGTAGCCATGTTTTAGTTGATCTTGAGTCTGCTGAGCTGACAGACAGAGTTCGAGAGCTGTAAACAAAAATGTACCAAGTTGAAACATCGATAATGCAGGGCTAAGGAGGCCACAACGGATGCCAGTTAATCCACGCTCGCCTTGGGTGTAAAGTCATCTTCCCCATGCAGTAATAGTAGAGATAGCGCCTGCCTGATGATACCTTCCCTGTCATGAAGCTGCAAGAATACGACCTAAGTGAGCTGCAAGAAGAATCTAGCCGGATCCCAAGAATTTCCATCTCTACAAAAGAAGTGGAGTAATCCACATGATGGGTAATAATTCCCTCGTCAATGTCCAGAAAACCTAGGTAAATTAACTTTAATATAACATGCATGCACACACTTTCGTAAATGGCCACATTAATTAAAAAATGCAATTGCAAAAGTGAATCTGAATGAACCAAATAATTAATATTTTTCTGTATCAAAGAATACGTAAGAAAAGACTATAAGTTATAAAATATCTATATATAAATGTTTAGTATCAAAGAATTATCATTATTAGTGTGAATAATTAAATTGAATATAATTTGTGTTATTTTAAATGATTGCTTGTTTTATGTTGAAGTATTATATTTAATGTTTATGAATGTATTATATTAAACAATATTTATTTATAAATATCTCTTTACGTCTCGTCTTTCCTTTTTCACCATACTAATTATAATGATATACCCGTAGGGTTATAAAATATTACTTAGACATTTATTCTAGTAAAAGTACACGTGTCGATATAGTACAGTAATATTAAATCTTGCAAAAAATTATAAATATTTCAAGCACTGGATTATTTTAAATAAATCATTCTTATGAATGAATATCCAGCAGTCGAAGAAGCGTTCTGATCAGGAAAGATAATACTAAAAAATTCCATTGGTAATCTCAGTATTCGATCAGGAATATAGACTTATTTTAAATAAATCATTCTTATGAATGAATATCCAGCAGTCGAAGAAGCGTTCTGATCGGGAAAAATAATACTAAAAAATTCCATTGGTAATCTCAGTATTCGATCAGGAATATAGACTTACTTAATGAGTCTATATTTGCTTCTTTGCTTGACGTGACAGTCGTCTCGATCATAAAAGTGTAAAAACGTTTACAAACAGTCGAAAAGGTAATTCTGTTACAATATATATATTAATAATCAAATGTATATAAAATGTTTATTTTTTATTTTAGGGTTTGTTTGAATATATAAAACTAAAAGATGAACCCATATCTGCATTTTCCAATACTGATATAATTGTTGATTATAAAAAGTTTGGAGCGTTAGTGAGTTTACCTCAAGTTCCTGAAATTTCTATTCATGAAGAAAGCTCAGAAAGTCCTCGGTATATATAAAATTGAAAGAAGAAACATAGATTTGATTTTGCTATTTTTTTTTCATTATGTGTTAATATTTATATATACATAAATATGTGTGTATATTGTAGTATAGATCGAACTTACAAACTTTATTATGGTGGGATTCAAAAACGTCCAGATAGTGGATATTACATTTCTGTTGCAAATCATACAAATAGCGAAGTTGTTCATGTGCCTTCAGGAAATCGAAAAGATATCAGAAATGCTGTTGAATGTGCTCTAAAGGCACAAACAGGGTAAATTTATTTTTAAAAATATTATTTTATCATGAATATATGTCTCTGTGTATATATTCATTAAAACAATGATTTTCTTTAGCAAAAGATAGGAATACTATTTTCACATGTTTCCATATGTGCATTTTTTTTACTATTATTGTAGCGTCCACATTTCAGATATAACATTTAATGTTCTATTATATTCTTTTCTCTTATAGATTATTCTTTTTGTGCAGATTTACAAATGTAAATATTTTTTAATTTTTATACTATTACATGATCATTCTTTATGCTTAAACAAGCTGTTATACAGAGGCTAACCTCTCCTTACAGTAGCACCACTGGTGCAAGCCAGAGTAATCAATGGATGCAAGGAGATTTGTGCATAAAATCCCTAATTAGCGCCTACTCATCCAATATCCCCAGACTAGTTTTTAGCTTGTGTCTTTCATCAATGAGAAACCTTGGATCTTAGAGCACTGTACCCAGATATTAGGATCTAATGCAACCCTCAAGCAGCCACCTTTTACCTTATTAGCTAACTATAAAGCTTTGTGTCCAAAATGAAAACACAAAAATGTTTTCAATTCAAGCTCATTAGTTTGTATAGATCTAAACCCAGTTCAGCATCCATACTTTTTGATGTCTTTGGTTCTTTAATAACCACAGTCACCATAATCCTATTGGGAAGGATTGGTATTAAACCACTAGACATCACATGATCACCATTTTTGCTGTTTACACAGAGGCTAAACTCTCCATACAGTATAGTGACTGTGAATATTAAAAAACCAAAGACACCAAAAAGTATTGATGCTGGACTGGATTCAGATCTATACAGCTATATATGCTAATGAAACATTTTTGTGTTTTCATTTTGAATTCAAAGCTTTATAGTTAGCTAATAATATAAAAGGTGGCTGCTGGGAGGTTGCATTAGATCCTAAGATCTAGGTGCAGTGCTCTCAGATCCAACGCTTCTCGCTGATAAAAGCCACAAGCTATAAACTAGTCTGGGGATAATGGATGAGCAGTCACTAGATAGTGATTTTATGCAAAAACCTTCTTGCATACATTGATTACTCTGGCTTGTACTGATGGTGCTACTGTATGAAGAGTTTAGCCTCTATGTTTTACACTATCATTAATAAACACACATGAGTTTTAACCTCATCAAAAATGGAAATTAATGAAGTTCATTATGCTGGGATTTTCCATATAAATTAGAAGGGATTTGAACCTACACTTTCAAATTCCCTTTAATTACATCCAGGTTAAGTATATACATTATAATTGCATCTCAATATTACATATAAATTATAATAACAAAAATATCATGGTAATTTAATTAAAAATAGTTGATAATTTAAACTAAGATGTGACTAATAAAAGAAATAAAATAATCAATTTATCATCCAGACTGAGAAAATTAATAAATCATAATAATATATCAAAATTTATTCATTATAATAGTAGAGTTATTACAATCATAATTTTTGGATGTAATAAGATTCAAATATAAAATAATATCCAATTCATTAAAGTCCACTTCTAGAACTGGTCTGCTTTCTTAGTTGAGCAAAATGGAAATTTTCCTGTAATATTCTGCATAAGATTTTAGTTCAAAAAATTTACAGAGAATGAATAAGCTATTCAATTTATATTTTCTTAAATCATTTGTATTTTCTTTTTTTATATGATAATAATATGAATTAGACCAAATACTGTAAATGTCATTTTAACCATCTTCTCAACAGAAGTGGTATCTTCATCAATTTATCCATTTTAGTTGCTGTGCTATCTACAATAATTCATTATCTTTTTATTATTTGAAATTGCATATTTCACTTTGGCCCTCACAATATATAGAATTTTATTTACATCTATGGAGCTTAATTTCATATTGCCATAAAAATGGGTGAATAGTCTTGGAACTTTTTTTTATAATCTTCTATAAGTGATCCATGTAACTCTTTCAAAACCAAAATATTATATTACCTATATGGTAAAGTATATTTAATCTTTCAAGCTTTCCTTCTTTTTTTTTTTTACTCCTTTAAATTAAATTGCAGTTAAAGAAATGGCATGCATAGTTTCATTTCAGCATATTCTATTTTGAAAACTGAATATCATGTGTTTTTTCACTTTTTCATTCTGATTGTATATAAAATTATTTGAACTTTATTTTTACCTTTCTTCCCAGCAATTGAACTTGCATTTTCGATAATTCATGTGATGACACTATTCAAATCCTTTAAAATCTTAAAATTTCCAAACCTTTACGAATTGCAAATCTTTTTGAGCTAATACCATTGGGACTTCTCTGTGTTCATTCTTGATTAGACTTTCTCTTTGTTTTAGTAAACACATTCACTTCTGAAAATGTATTCATCTTCTTTTGAATTTCTTTTTCCATATTTACCCAATTTTATAATTTAAATATTCCATCAATGCTTTAATTAGAATTATTGCCATCAATTACATTCTAAATTCATCTATGATTCAATGGGCCTTAAGGTGTAGTGTGTCCACTTCTCATGCTATGATTTGGGATGTAAATTCAGTTAAATAAACCTTTAATTTTTTTTTAGATCATAAGCATTTAGGTAGACATCCATTCATGATTGATAAATGAGTATTTAAATATTCTTGCCTTGCAGGTAAAAATGCCACATTAATTTAGATTGATCAAATGACCGTTGGTGTGATAAATCTAAAAATAAATGATTGTAACAATGCAGCCTTCAATAATTATTTCTTCATTTGAGTCGCTGGAAGTTGTGGCTATATAATTGCATAATTTATAATTACTATTTAACTGAGATTGTAATTGTTTATTTAACTGTCCAATCTGAAATAGAATACAATAATTATGGGGTTTTTTTGCCATTGACTATTAATAATAAATTGTATTGATTAACAATTGTTTTTTCGTGTAACCGTTTTTCATTTCTCTTTTTTTTACCATTTACATTGACTCTTAGACACACCACTTTTATAAATAAAATGGTATTAAACAGGTTTACAATAAATGAAAAAGTGCAAAAAAAAATTTATTTGGAAAATTGTGAAGAGTGATATGAACATATTTCATTTAGGAATACCTAATCAAAGAAAATTTAAAAATACTTTGGAAAATTTCAATATATATTGAAATAATATTTTTATGTCTAAATTAATAGTCATAACTGCAAATTCTAAAAATTTTGTTGGTTTATCAATAAAACTCCTTCTTTCTCCCTCAATATTTTGCCTTTTTTTTTCATATTTCAATATAAACTTCATTAATACTCCTTTAACACTTTAAGCAAATATTTTTTATTTATAACAGTTTCAACTGTCCTAGCAGACTTCTTCAGATCTTCATTAATACTCCTTTAACACTTTAAGCAAATATTTTTTATTTATAACAGTTTTGACTGTCCTAGCAGTCTTCTTCAGATCTTCTGAAGAAGACTGCTAGGACAATCGAAACTGTTATAAATAAAAAATATTTGCTTAAAGTATTAAAGGAGTATTAATGAAGTTTATATTGAATTATCAATAAAACAAATATTATTGATTATTACTGTTATTATGTTGCAAATAATATTAATATGATTGATACTACCACCTAATGAAGCAAATTATTAAATTTATCCAAGATGTCTTTCCTTGCAGATTTTATAAATTCTCAGCATTTTAAAAAATTGTAAGTATCAAATTTTGTTCTATCGCAATTAAAGCTTGTTAAAAAAGGATACACACACATATAAAATTTCCTTATATTATCTGCTTCCTACCATTTTGTAGCTACACTGATAGAATACTCTTGTAAAAATCAAAAAAAAGGATTTTGGGTAAAACTTATGATCTGATTAATCATGACAGGAATCTTTAAATGCACTTATGTATTAAAAATATTTTTGTCTTTTACTAATTGTATAGAGAAGGACTGCGTAGGATTTATATGCAAAATTAGCTATCTTGGCATCCTGCACTAAAAATGATGTCGGAATAACTACCAACTAAATTATTTACCTCTTTAATGACAAATATTTTTCTACATTGTCCTGAATGGAAAAACTAAATGTTTAATAACATATATCACTTCATGAATTTAAAAAGGAAGGAAAATCAAATATTGAATTTAACTACAAAAATTTTAATATCCCACAAATATATATTTTATTCAAACTGTATTACTTATTCATCTCTTCTCCAAACCAAAAATCACTTGTTTGACATTTATATTTGGTATATCAACATAATGCTTCTAGGTGAAAATTATAAAACTAATGTGAATTAATGAATTGCTTTATATTATATACACAAAAAATGACTTAAAATTTGTGATGTTTATTTTAAAACTAATGCAACTCGTGGATTAAATACTACTTAATACTACAATGATCACAGTGTTCTAAAATTACAGGTAATTATTACAAAAATAATTGTTAATAAATGGCATTATATTCATCAATATTCTATCTTTGTAAATATACATAGATTTTATAATCAATGAAAGTTTTGCCTTAAAGGATTAATTACTGCATTTAATACCTAAGGAATATAAAATAAATAATTATAAACTTGTTAAATATTGTTTGGAAAACTTAGTTGATTTGTATTGAAAAGCTCAGCCTTCATTATTAAATATTTTCCATGAGGATCCTTCAGCCTTGTGAATACTTAAATGATTGCACCTGGATAATTATTCTTGAATGCTTTTAAAGATTAAGAATTATAATTTTAAGGATATAAAATAGATATTGAATTTGTTTAAGTTTTATTGTTATATAAAAATTCTCGAAGAAGAAAGATATAAAGAAGATAAAAGCAACATATATTATGATTATAATTTGGTATAAATGTGTATTAGTCATTTGTTGTACCTTGGAGATCAATTTGAATTAGACTTTAAGTTAATTAAAATCATTTCTGGCCAAGATAATATTTAATATTTTGTATTTTATTGATCTCTTGATGTAACCTTGTGTTTTACATAATAATGGTACCTGGAATATATAAATATTTATTAAGATTACCCTTATTTTTTACTAAAGAGGCACTTACGCAAATTTGTAAAGATTAAATCATATATTTGATTATTTCCTAACAATGCTGGGCATATTATGTTTGTTTTAATATTTTATTATTAATAAAATTAATTTTATATTTGTTAATTACCCAGTTCATTTGTCATTAATTAGTTATGACCATCATTTACATGTTTTAAATAAATAAAATATGGACACATGATCATGTGAATTATTACCTGTAGCTTAAAAGAAATATTCTTTGTTTCATTCATTTACTCTATTTCTAACGTAATTTTTATTCACTTGAGATATAAGTAGATACAATAAAATTCCTTTGCTATTTAGTCATATCAATAATAAATCATTTTCCATAATTTATGACATTCTTGTTTTCAGAATAATAATTTATTATACGTTGTTAAAATTCTGAGATAATTGTTCACTCTAATTAATACAACATAAGAACTAAGAACCAACGTGCTAGCCTTGTTAAGATATGTAAATGTAGAGAATATATATTCATTAATGTTTAATGTACATTTTAGATGCAGAAAAAGAGAATCAACCCTGAAATATTAATATTGCTAATCTTAGATAAGCATCTGTATATCAGTGTATTTTTTATTTAAATATTGTTAAAGAGTCTCGTATTGCAACAGATCCTGAAGGGACTTTCTTTTTATCCTCTTAAAAAGTGGATCTTATTCTGCGTAATACAGAGTTTTGTGTTTCTACAACCCTTTCATTGTATTAAGATATGTTTATTTTTATATTTATTTAGTTACAATACATATATAATGAAAGAATTTTTTTTAAAAAAAAAAAAGTTAAGAGAAAGCATAGGGAATAATTATTTTAGTGTTTATTTTAATGGGGTTTTTTTTTTTAAATGAAACTTAATTAAAGGATTTAAATTAAAATTTATAATAAAAAAGAATTTCGGATACATTTTACTAATCTTATTACAAAACAACAGGCAACAAACAACAACAAAAAATAATAATAATTACCATTCAAAGACCTTTCACATTGTAAAAAAAATGGAACTTTAATTAATTCAATAGTAGGTATAGTAAGACAAACCAACTTTTATTAAATAGCCTATGGCAGGACAAAGACTTATTCACCAGTCTTCACAGAGGAACAATGAAGAAGGCAATACTCCCCAGACTTGCTAATTTCCACTCTCCATACAGTAGCGTCATTCAGAGTAATCAGTGGATCATTCTAAGATCTAGGTGCAGTACTTTCAGATCCAAGGCTCCTCACTGATGAAAGCCACAAGCTAGAAACTAGTCTGGGGATATTGGATGAGTAGACACTAGATAGGATTTTATGCATAAACCTTCCTGCATCCATTGAATACTCTGACTAGCATTGAGTAGTGCCACTGTATGGAGAGTTTTGCCTCTGTGAAAACAGCTTGTGTAGGCATAATGGTGATCGTGTGCTGTTTAACAGTTTCCAGGTAACGAGATTTGAATGATTTTCCATTTTATTTTATCCTTTAATTGAGAATAGCTAGAGATCTATTGCTAATTAATATTGAATCCTTAGCTAAATTGGCTTCTGGTCGGCTGTCTGAAAGAAAAGTTCTAAGCTGATAAAAAAAAATTTGTCTATTTGGTACAAATTCAAACACATGTAGGCATCGGAGGCAAATGAACATCACTGCTTTATAACACCCTTTCTTTTTAAATTAGATAAAATATTTGTTTTAATATTAATATATATAAAAAAAATTATAATTAATATTTACTCTTTTACTTCTTGATAATATTTATAGTATAAAATATATTGCTATGCAATTTATAACATTAGAGAAGTATTTGTAAGCATTTCATCTATTTTAATATCTTGGTAGCTTTTTAAATAGACGAATTTTAAATATTAAACCATGGTATAGATTTTAATGTATTGCTGCTGTTTTTAATAACAAGTTTAGAGATATTTTATCTACAAGTATATAACTACTGCAACTAAATGAATTGAATATATAGAAATATTTATTGTGTAATTTACTGTGTACGAAAACAAAAACTTGGACCACCTATTGACTAAGTTATTAGAAAAAAAATCATTTAAAGATACTCCATAAACTTCTAGAAATATGATGACAAGATCATAAAATCATCAGTGTTTTTAACATGCAGAATATGGCGCTAAAAAGTCTACTATTGAAATCAAATCTTCATTAAACATGTGAAACGATGAACTTGAAAGTAGTTTTTATGAGAGAGATTCTGTTTACATTATAACAATTATCTCAGGGATATAAAAAACAATATTGTTTTCATTGGGAAGATATGTTCTGAGAGTTGAATACAATGGAGAGCTACAATTAGGCAAAATATTAAAGATTTTGAAAAATAAGACTGCTACAGAAATAGTAAAATATCAAATAAAATAATTGTTTAGCATGTGTTTATGATTCATGGATTGATTTAAATAGTCATTGCAAAACTTATTTCTAAAATATTTGTCTATTTTTTTGTTCTTGAAGTTTGTTTACCATAAGTCATTTATGACTGACCATGGATGATAATAAGCATTCCACTAAAACTTTTTTAAAAATAAAAAAACAATGTGTATACATATGAGATCAAGATGAATTATACTTAAATGAAATAAATGTACAGTATTACTAAATTTATTTATATTTGAAACTTGCTCACAGTGTTTAATGTCATCTCTTTTTGTTTGTTTATTTAGATGGGCACAACGCTTAGGCCATAATCGTGCACAAATTTTGTATTACATAGCAGAAAATTTAGACACACGTCGAGATGAATTCTTGGAAATTTTAACAGATTTCTGCGGCAAAGATAAAACAGAAAGCAAACGGGAGTTTGATGCATCTATAGAGAGGTTATTCTACTGGGCAGCTTATTGTGATAAATATGGAGGTTCAGTTCAGGTATGTAAACAGGCATAACACATGTTTGTTATATTTAAGATATCTCATTTTTGTTCAGTGAGAACCTTGGGAAGTATTTTGCCATGAGTTTTTTTTTTTTTTTTTAGCTCTTATTCATAAATAGAGAAAATTGTTAAAAAAATAAAAACTTTGTTACATGTATGTTTTAGGAGACGACTTTACGTGGAACTGTTTTCAAGTTATATGATGCCATGGGAGTGATAGGAATTGCCTGTCCTGATGATTATCCTCTTTTAGCTTTCATTTCTTTATTTGCACTTGCAATTTCAAGAGGAAACACTGTAGTCATTATACCAAGTCAAATATATCCTATTGTAGCATTAAACATGTATCAGGTAAGTTATTTCAAGTTCCTTTGTTTTTAAATGTGGGTACATTCTACATATGTATGTATCCATTTACATACATATGTAATACAATGTAATATTTGAATTATTAATTTGAAATTATCATCAGAACATTCATCATTTGATAATTCATCTACTTATGTATCAAAAAGAGAAATGACACCTTTACCTTTATATCCTTTTTTACATTTATCTCATCAAGACCATTAAATCTAACAAATATTTTCTATAAATATATATAAATTTCTTACTAAACATCTCTCCTTCCAGTCTATATTTCTTCAGCAAATTATTTAATAAGTAAGATTTTTTTTTTTTACTTAATTGAACAAATATTAATCTTTCTTACTCTCACTATATATCTCTTAAAAATAATTATCAACTCCCCAATGAAATCTTATGTTCTATCTTTTCTAAATCCAAAATGTTCATCAGATATAAATACTGTATATCTAATCTATTGAAAATAAGCCTATTTGAGTCCTTCAGTAGTGCCTTTCCTATACATGGTTAGTTATAAAATCTTCACCTTTTGATGTAATAGGTCTCTCCCCATTGGAATCATAATTGTCAGGAGGAAATCAAATGATCTCTCGCTTTAATCATAATTATATTTATATTCATATGGAATTTCAATAATTGTTTGTGTTTTGCAATTTTATATATATATTTACTGAATTCATAAACTAATCAAAATTACCATTATTATCATTTCCTATGTATTTGATTGTAAAGACATATAAAGTTGTTTTATGTTAAAAATACAATAGCTGTTTTATGTTGATGTGAGAGAAAAAATAGAAACTAGAAAACTTATATAAAAATTTTAGTTGATTAATATTATACAATACTATTGATTTAGTAAAGTAATTGAAATACTCAATACAATTGGTGTTCTTGAAATATTGCAGCAAGCAATTGATGCGATGCACTTTTTCGGAGTCATGAGTCTCTCAGCCACTGAGCCTAAAGAAACCTGTTAGCCACCTTACAGTTTTTCCCATATTTTTCTCTATTCTGCTCCATCCCATTTCCATAACATAATCTTTGTCAATCCCATGGCGTTTATATCTAAATTCCCCTTATCTTTTCCCAAACCCAGCATAAAAACCAAAAACCCATTTTCTGTATAATCATTATGTTTATATTTATTCTCCTACAACTTCATTATTTGTATGCTTTCTTCTTGCAGGCATTCAATTAACAGATTCCTAATACTTTCTATACCTTCCTTACATAACTTGCAGATTAAATCACCCATATGTTTCCATTTATGTGTATATTCCCTTGTTGCTAAAGATCCTGTTCGAGCTTTAAACAGTAAACTACTTTCCTTGATATTTTCATAAAGCCCAATATTGTTTCTTTCTATACATATTTAAACTCTTTTTATTCTCCATAATAGTTCTCCATTTTTTTTATTTTTTATTAATTCATCTATTCTTATATTCCATTCCTTGTTACTATAAGACTCAGCAATTCTCCTAACACAATCATCCCACCTTTTGTATAAGTATAGCGACATAAATTTTTTATCCAAATTTTCTGCATGGCGTACTACCTTTCTCATCCATTTTGTTGCCCGCCTTTTACTCATAGCCCAATTAAATACTATTTTGGCTATTCTCTTATTATTCATAAATTGCAAACTACCAAACATTTTCATTTTGCATCTCTCATATAAAAACTTGACCATCCCATTTCTCTTTGAATTACCTCCTTTGCTGTCCACATATTTGCATCTAATGCACATCTTCCTAACACCCCTTTACTAACACATAACGCATTGTTACCATGTTAACCCTGGCACCCTCTTCTATAATTCTAGCTATATATTTATTATATGAAAACACTTAAATTTCTTTATCACTCCCTTTTTTTTTTTTTGCTTTGTCATTTTTTCTCCATTCATCCAACCAATTTCTCTGATTACTTAAGACGATTCCCAAATAATTGTACATATTCATCACATTTAACTTTATATCTCCCAATAAAAATTTTCTCTTCTCTTTCCCAAGTATTTATTATTACTTTTGATTTTTCTTCACTAAATTTAATCCCCATCTCTTTACCCATCCTTGCATGTCTTCAGCAAAACTTCCATATCTTCTCTACTTTCTGTGCACAAGAAGACATCATTCGCAAATAAAAGATCCAATATGTATATACTAACTTGCTGCCTATTAATTGTATCTCTAACCCTGTTCTTAGTATTTCTATTGCTCTCTCCATTTTTCTCAAATACAACATAAAGTAGATGACAGGGCATCCTTGCCTTAGTCCCACCCCATTTTTAACCATGATTCTATATTTTCTAATTGATACGTATAATAATTATTTTCATACAATCTCTTAATAAGATCCACTAAAGCTCCATCCATTCCCAAATTTATTAAACTTACCCATAATCTATTTCTATTTACTCTCTTGTATGACTTCTCTATATCTATGTTGTGTAACTACAGATCAACTATATCCTATATGCCTATCCAATCAAAAACCTTATCTTCATATTGCTCTAGAACCATCTAGTGTAAATTTGAGTAATCAATGGATAATCTACAGTAGAAATTGTAAAATATCCACCTCCAGACAGGTTTCTGACTTTTGCCTTTGTCAGTGAAGACTAAGATTCAAAATTTAGAACTAATGCATTTTTGCATTTAGCAGCAATCTTTTATTCATTTATACTATTCATATTATCTTAAATTCAAAAAATCTCTTTTGTGTAGTTTCTATAGACATGTCAACAGGTTAGTTTCTATTATATATTTTAGAGATCTGTTTAACGACAAATGTAGGTCCCTTCTGTGCTCTAGCTAGAAAAGTTAAAACAATAGCAAACTCTACATACAGTAGTGCCATACAATGTAACCCTTGGTAAATCAATCGATGCAAAGTTTGTGCATAAAATTCATATCTAGTGCCTACATTGGGTCGCACTACTGTATCGGAATTTTGCTACTGTTTTAATAGCTTGTGTAAGCTTAGGGAATGGTGATGATATAATAGAAAGGTTAATACCAACAATATGACTTTTTTATATATAATTGGATTTACTGCTCAGGAGTTCGTAAGTTTGTGCATTGAAAGTGCTGGAACTGAAATAGATCTTATGTAACATATTCGTAATTTGCAAATATCAAGATTGAAATATTCTTTGAATGAGAAAGATCCATTAATCTTGGAGAACTTTTTATAATCGATGTATATAGAGAATATTGTAGAAATAGGATAAAAACTTTAGAAAGCTGATTTTTTTTATTCTTATAATAAAGACCAATACAATAGATAAAAAGGGCAGATGTCAATGACAATTCTTGAGCAAATCTCTTGCTTCTCGAAAATAGTGATTTCTTGAGAAAGTATTTAGTCAAGGCTGATCTATTTTTCCCATTGATCAATCCATTGGCCAAGTTAGTTATTATATATTAAGCTTGTAATTTGGTAGTATATTTATTGCTGAGTGCTTAATTGAAATGTAATTATATCACAGTTTGTCGGTGCATTGAGCAATTTTTTGGGGGTGAATTTGCACATTCTAATACAGTAATTTTTAGTTTTTGTGTAGCTGAAAGGATTATAGAGATTTACAATGTCTTGTATATGATTCTGCAGATTCTTGATGAATAAAGATGTGTAGCCAGTAGGAATCCCTTAATCTTGAAACTAATGAATATATTACTAATTTGTATATTTTCTTGCAAAAATAAGTCAATCATAATTAAAACTAATCCTTGCTAACAATTATTTCAAAGAAATAAAACAAGAATGGGATATAATTATTCTTTATTTTATGAATATTTATATTTTATTACTATTCTGTTATATCATTGTTTATTACGGAGATAAAGAATCTGTTCAAAATATAAGTATTACTATGAACCAAATACTGTGCATAATACTTTTCCATTATTTAACATTTCCGCAACATTCACTTTACTATCTTTTTAGTTTATAAAGATTTTATATAGTTTTAATTAATTTGGAAATTATTTTCAGTATTTTGGTCTGTTTAAATATATCTACATTTATTTCTAGATTTTTGAAACATCTGATTTGCCAAATGGAGTTGTTAATATTATTACTGGTGAAAGAGATCATCTTACCAAATTTCTAAGTGAACATCATGATGTACAGGCTATGTGGTATTTTGGAACAAAAGAAGGGTCAAAGTTTGTAGAATATACATCAGCTTGTAATTTGAAACGGACTTGGGTTAATTATGGAAAAATTCGTGATTGGAATATTTCTTTGCTTGGACAAACTGAAGAATTTCTTTATCATGCCACCCAGTGTAAAAACATCTGGATTCCTTTTGGAGATATTTTTGCCAATTAGGAAAAAAAAAATTATTTCAAATACAATTAAATTATAATTATTATTTTTTTCAAATCATGATAATTGATTATTAGAAATAAATTTATTCTGGTAATAAAATATATATTTTTTTATTCAGAGACAAAATAATTAGCTAATGTTTTGCCTGGTTTTGGGATTAACTGATTTAATGATTAATTTCTCCTGGTCATGATTGTTGAATACTTTTAGTGATAATTAAATAATGAAAAAAACATGTATCATTAAAAACATTATACTGAATTCTTTTTTTATTATTATTGAAGTTGTTACAGGACACCCCACAAATCCAGAATCATGGAAAATAATAGTAAACAAATGCTTTTATTTTCAGAACTTACTTATTATGTTCATTTTTATTTACAATATATAAACATTTTATTCAGTCAACAAAATCATGCTGAGAGATAATTGTTACTTGCTTTAATAAAGTGACATCACAAATACTCAATATAGCCGGCCTTGACCGCTTGATAGTGTTATCTCTAGCCAAGAACACCTACAAATGCCTTTTACATGGCCTGATTTATGGCTAAGAAAACAGTTCTGTTTATCTTAGCCATTACAGGTCGCTTGATGGTGTTGCACAGAAATATTACGGCTTATTTTGTGTTTCACGACACTTAATAGAAATAATTAAAAGTTGTTTTTAAAACTAAAATAGAAATCGCGTAATACAAATAAAGCCAAAAAAAAATCGCCTTATAGTTAAAAGTTGTTTTGAATTTTTAAAAATTGCAAAATAGAAATAATTAATAGTAAAAGTTGTTGTTAAAAATCTCAAAATAATTGTGTAATACAAATAAAGCCAAAAAAAACTCGGCATAAGTCGCCGTATTTTAAAAATCGTGGCCTGGTAGTGTTGCATTTTGACTGGCAACAATGCCATCAAGGCCAAGCCCGGCTATGTAATTAGTACCGAATGTTGTAATGTGCAAGACATGTCTTATTGGAACTACAATGAGAATTACCTATTATACAAATTAATTAAAATTAAATCTAAAATATTTCTTGATAATAAAATATAAATCTAATGAAGGCTATTTAAAAAGATAAGTTATCAAATATTTTGCATGGTCTCAAGAAAAATTGTTATTTGTTAATTCCTTCCAATCAAGATTATTAATTCTTTCAATGTTTAGAACATTTATTCAAAGCAATCTTCTCAAGTATACACAAATAGTTGTCATTGATGTTTTATTTTAAAAAAAAACATATTAGCAATCCATCTATTTGCCACATTGCCTTTTATTTTTTAATTCAATGTCCTATGAATACAAATTTTGCATCATGGCTTGTAGGGAAAATATAAACACATACATTAATCCTGATTCTGGATTTGATGGCATACCCTGTAATTAACTGTATATTCTCAATACTAAACTTATTTGATCACCTAACTAAAGCAAAATATATATACATTACACATACTTGGGAAGATTGATGGAGAAAAAACCAATCAGCAATGAGATGAATGTACCTTTCAGTAATTTGAAAAATTCAACACACATGCCAATTTAGAAAAATGTAACAAGAAAATTAAGGAAGTGGTCTTCTAAAATGGACATTTTGTAAATGTGAAACATGATGAAAAACAAGTTATGGTAATGCTAAATCTTCACTATAATTGCTAGAAAATGGCATCCACTTGCATAATATTAATATATACAATAAATAAAATGGTATTTTGTTTAACATAAATGTGAAACATGATGAAAAACAAGTTATGGTAATGCTAAATCTTCACTATAATTGCTAGAAAATGGCATCCACTTGCATAATATTAGTATATACAATAAATAAAATGGTATTTTATTTAACAAATTTGTCTGAATTTTTTTTATTCACACAAACTTGCCAAATAAATTTTTTTTTTTTTTAATTTTAACTGAAGTTTGAATTTTATTTTGTTTTATTATAAAAACTTAAGTGAAAGTCTGTCATTACCATAGCTTATGTCTTTGTGATGTTTTTGCATTTACAAAATGGCTGGCCTAAAATGTTTTAACTTCTTTAATTTTCTTACTTTTCGTAGTTTAAATGTAAAAAAACCTAACATGCAAGATTATATTAACTTATTCTTGTTAAAATGTTCGGTTATTTATTGATAACTCTTAGCAATAATTGAAGTGCTTATCATAGAAAGATTTTCGTACATTTTTTTTCTTTATTCTAAAAAAAAAAGAAAATTCAAAATTCTTTTGAAATTTCAGATTACTTTAATGAGAAATATATTTTTAGTTTTTAATTGAATTTGGTTTAATGTAAAGCAAACTTAATTTAGCTGTTTTCACATGGTATAAATGAGATAGAATAATTCTTATAAATGAATAATCAAATGGCTTTATTATTCAGGAATTTATAAGGTCAAGCACTCAAAATGACAGAACCCAAGTGCAAACTAATGAACATTAAATTCTAGATCTGTTCACTCTACTATACATCAAACTATGTAGCATAATGATTATTATATTTACATTGTTGGAATTATAGTTTTGTTAATTATAAAACTATTATTTGCCTAATATAAATTTTAAAAATGTAAATGATAATTTTAAAAAATAAGGTATTAGAAAGAAAAAAATAAATTTAATTATGACATTTTGAGAAAAAAAAAAAGAATTTCATCCCCATCTAAGGCTTCCCAATATGTATTGTAATGGACAAACTAGAATTTTCCACAATTTTACGTTTTTCTCTATTTATTTATTTTCATAAATTACATGGGCGCCACCTGACTTTAAGCATCAGGAAATAAACTAACATATATATTTAAAACTATATTTTAGTAATAATGTAACCATTAGACAGCCCCATTTGTAATGCCAAGTTAAATCGCAGAGAACAAAGGTTACTCCCGATGAACGATGGTAGACCACACAAACTTACATAAACAAATCATGTTATAATAATTTATTTGCATGTGTACTTATTAATTGATGTACAATTTTTTTCTTTAATAAAATTAACAAATCGTGTAACGGTAATTTATTTATCAAGTATAATCATAATATTGATATGCAATTTATTTCTTTAACAAAATCCGTTAATCTTTATACATCATATAAATATATTCATAGATAACACGTTCCCCGTACCTTTAATCCTGACTTCATTAAATTTAAATATAATTCTACACATGTATGAATGTATAAATACAAATATTTCTTTGATGTGCATATCTTCTAGTACTTACAATTACATATGTTCTATATGGGATAGACATCAACACAGTCTTTATCATAATAATCATAAGGAATGGTCTTTTTTAAATCCTATCCCTAAACATAAGTGCTTATATAATAATAATTATAAAGGGATGGCCTTTTGGTCCTAACCCTAACAGAATAAACCTATACAATATTTATAAGGAGTGGCCTTTTGGTCCTAACTTAATTTAATACAACTAAAATTTATACAGGAATGACATTTAGAGATCGATCCCTAAAACATTCGACAGGAATGTATTCTCCCATATGGATGCAAACATATGTATTCTATTAAATATTAAACAAAAAACTGCCCATATATAAATCTATACATAAAATTCAATTTTCAGACGTAATATGTGCATTTATACATATTAATAGAGAGGTTTATGTTCTGTAAAAATTATATGGCTGAGAACTTCTAACATTCTCAGAATGTTAGAAGTTTTTGAAAGCGTTCAGCCATATAATTTTTATAGAACTAATAAGCTTCCCAATTAATACATATAAACGCACATATTATGTCTGTTACATTTAATATATGAAATGTATAAACTGTTAAATCCAATTTTCAGTAATCAAATTTATTTAACTATGAACAAATGAAACTAATGGAAAAATTACATCGTTAACTACTGTTATTTGTGACTTAGACAATTTATGTGTAAATTGCATTTTCATGATTATCATTATTTTTTTACCTCTTCCTTTTATTAATACCTTATATAAAATTCATAAGCTTAGTTACATATATGAAATATAATTATTATTTTTTTCTTTTTTAAAAAAAAATATCTTTTTTAACAAAGTTATTATAAATTCTTTTTTTTTTTTTTTTAATCCAAGTTTCTTTTAAATAATTTCCGGATACAAGCATTATGTACAAATTCAGATTAGTTAAATAAAGTACAAATGAGACTAATTTGTAAGACACCAAAATAATTGTCATTTACTTCTTTTTGGACAAATATTAAGTCTGTTTATGGGGATAATATAATCTTGTAATTTCTGTCTTTTAAATAAGCCTATTTCTTTATTTCGGCCAGTGATCTTCAAAATATGATTCAAAAGTGTTCCACATTAGATATAGCTGTTAGTTGTGTTCCTTTTTATTCACAAAACATAAGTGGATGTCCTGGGGGATTTGAATGAACTAATATCCCAGTTTGATTAAAAGAAAAGAAAAACTGATTTGTTTGTTTATTGAAATAAATAATGGGTTGGTCATTTTAAATTCTGGAACAAAAAAATGATTGTACTTATTAAAAGTTCTTTTAAAATCCATTGGCCATTTTACAAGTGTTTATCCAGCCATTGATCGGTATAAGATTGTTCAGGTGTAGGTTGGTATTTCATTTTATCTGGAAACTTTTTCTTTCATGACAACTGGGAGAAAATTGTTTTATTTCTTCCCAGTTGAAGTAAAGTTGACAGTTGGTGCAATTCTTGTTGTGCATAACCCTGTATAAATACTATACATCTGTATAACATGTAGAATTAATGTTTGATTGATACTGTTGGATTTCTTTAGCTAATATATTAATCAGCATGAGAGACAAGTCTTTATTTAGTGTTGTGTTAACAGCGATTTCATTTTGGGGATACAGTAAACTTTGCTCTATTTTTATTTGTATTAGTTTATCCAGCTGTAAGATTATGGCTGGCCCACGATATAGTATATCCCCTTCTTTTGGTGCATCTAACTTTTGTTGTGAGCCTTCCTATTCCTCATATATTTGGATGTTTAGTTTTAACAATTCCTGTTTGCTCTCAATTTCTTACTGTAGTTTTACTTCATCATCATCTACTTGTGTTAGTTCAAGAGATTCACTTTCTCCTATTTTTATTTGAATATGTTTGTGTTCATTTTATACATTTTCGTCTAATAGTTTTGGTTCAGATTTAAAATTTCATCCCATATTTTTGTTTCATTCTGATTTTAAAAGCAATTGAGCCTGTTCATTATTCATGATTTGATCCATCATTTCTTCTTGAATTTGTATATGTTCATTTTTTTGCTCATCATCTATTTGTTTTAAATCATCTTTTTGCTCTGACTTGGCTGGTTTGCAAAAATTATCCATTTGTTTTTGCAATTTCAATTAATCTGTTTTTAATTATCTTCAAACCTTGATTCAATCTGTTTCCGATTATCTTCAAACCTTGATTTCATTTGCGTTTGGTTATATTCCATAGGTTTCTGATTATCTTCTAGATTGATTTATTTGCTTTTGGTGCATTTGCACCATTTGTTTTTTATTATTTTTATAATTATTTTCCATCTGTTTTAGCATCTCTAAATGTCTACGATTCATCCCTTTTTGGTGATCTTCCACCTGTTTTAATAATGTGCCAAAGATCTGCATCACCTCTAATTGTTATGATGTTGCAGTATTCTCATGCATTTTTATTTCTTTATTAATGTCTTGTGCTTTATTTGATTGCATGAATCATTATCTGGATGGACTTGGTCCATATCCAAAGTTTCTGAGCTATCTTCTTCACAATTAATTTCAGAAGTATTTGCTTCCAATATTTCCTGATGCTCTTTTTATTTTCATTTTTTAATGCTATTCAAAATTTTTAAATGCAATCAACTTATTATGTGCAATACAATTATAACTGGATACACCAACAATATTAGATCATTCCCTGGATCACCATATATACTTGTATGTCGTCTTCACGGCACAACTTGCTTGTTCTTTCTCTTTTTTTTTTTTTATAATATGTAGAGAAAAAAAATTATCTGGTCAATCATACCATTCATCTAATTCAAGCAAATTGAGGAAGAGATACATTCATGCTCACATCCTGGGTGAACAAAAATTTACAATAGGAAGTTGCAAGTTACTCCTAATGAATGACAGTAGACCACAAAATCTTACATAAACAAAGTAACAAATCATGTGATAATAATTTATTTACAAATGTACCTATTAATTGACATACATGTTATTTTCTTTAATAAAATTAACAAACTGTGTAACAGTAATTTATTTACAAAGTATAATCATCAATTGATATTCAATTTATCTTTAACAAAATCCATTAATCTTTATACATCACAGTATCAACATATTCATCGATAAGGTAAACACATTTGCCATACTTTTAATCCTGACTTCAAACTTAAATATAATTTTATGCATATATGAATCCATAAATACAAGCATTTCTTTGACTTGCATGTCTCTATTATAATAATCATAAGGAATGGTCTTTTTTAGATCTTATCCCTAAACATAACTGCTTATATAATAATTATAAAGGGATGGTCTTTTGATCCTAAACTTAATTTAATACAACTACAATTTATACAGGGATGACTCATTCAGAGATCGATCCCTAATTCATTAAATTGATAGGAATGTATTCTATCATATAGATGTGAACATATGTAAACTATTAAACATTGAACAAACTGTGCATATGTAAGTCCATCTACATAAAATCCAATTTTCAGTAATGATAAGTTTAATTATGAACCAATGAGACTGTTATTTGTGACTTAGACAATTTATATGTGTAGATTGCATTTACATGATTAACATTATTTTTTTAGCTCTTCCTTTTATAAAATTCATAAGCTTAGCGTACATATGTGAAATAGAATTACTATTTTTTTCTTTTTTTTTTAAAAAAAAAAGTAATTTTAACAAGTAAAAAGAAATTATTAAAATTCATTTCTTTTTTTTAAATCTGAGTTTCTTTCAAATAATATCCATATACAAGCATTATTTACAAATTCAGATTACTGTACTTAAATAATTTACAAATCAGACTTCAATTGCAAGACTCACCAAAACAAAATAATTGTCATTTACTTTTCTGATAAATATTTAAAGTCCGTTTGCAGGGATAATATAGTCCTGTAATTTCTAGCTGACTTTTAAATAAGCCTACTTCTTTATTTCAGTTGGAATTATTCAAAATATGATTCAAAAGAGTTCCAGATTAGATCTAGTTAATTGTTGTGTTCTTATTCACAAAACCTAAGTGGATGTCCTGTGGGATTTGAAGTAATATGCCAGTCTGATTTTAAAAAAAAGAAAAACTGATTTTTATATCAAAAATTGTTTTTTCTTAAACTTCATTTCAATTTTTTTTTAAAGAAACCAAATTTGCATTTCATTTTGCTTAGGTAAAAAATTCTTATTTTTTTATTGATCGTTTATTTCAATATATATTGTAATAGAATGAAAAAATAAAGAAAGTGTCATCCACTGATGATAATGATTAAAACGTAGAACAGATAATAATTAAATGCATGCACAGACTATATTTATTGATGGGATAATAGCTTAATTGGAGGTGATGACCACCATTTGTGACAATGATGAGTGATTATTTAAAATGCCAAAAGATCATTGACTTCGATACTATAAATTCAAAATGGAGAATATATTAACTAACATTGGATTATCATTACTAAATATCAAATATTTGTATTATGTGCTTGTTTGCACTGTATATCAATGACATTCTTAGTTATATAATGTGCAGGCTATTATCCATCAATTGGAAGTATAAGATATCTGTCATTCCTTGATTCAGATAAGGAAGACACCCACCTACCAAGTACTTTCTTTCCTTTCACATACAGATATATGACTGAACTAGCTTGGGTAAAACATAGACTCAGATACTAAAAGATGAATTATACAATTTAATAAATTGATAACATATTTTCTAGAAATATAAAACTTAATTACTGCATTTAAATAATGATACTAGCCTTCATTATATTAAATAAATAATTCTCAAAATTTAAACAAGATCAATTAATTTGTAAGTTTTAAACTTTTTTTTTACGCAATGAAAAGCAAGATTGTTTTATAACCTTTTAAAATGACTTTTGAAATTTATAATCATGAAATGTTTTATAGTGAAGGCGCAAGCTATGCTGTATCAATATACCTAACTTCACTTATACATTATGCAGAAACAATGTAAACAGTCAAAAAAAAAAAACATTAAAATTCATGAAGTTATTATATTTTACAATATGCAAGCAGCCATTTTTTGACTCTGAGCACCATACATGATCTCAAAAAAAATTAAAATTTATAAATGTTATACAATATGCCAACAGGTGTTAATAAAATTTAAATGGTTTATGTTGAAACCACATATATTTTATTCTTTTATCTTTTCTGAATTTGAAATGCAGTGTTTTTTAATAGTGTTTTCTAAGTTTAGTGCTAAAAGTTTATACATACTTAAAGTTGATACTATCAAAACAATTGGAGAAATCATAATTTCTTAATAACAAGATTACTATTACATTTCTGCAAGTGAAAAAAGAGTATTACCAGAGTGATTTAATTGCATTTTCTTTAAAAAATATGGTACTGCAAATTTTTTCACTAAGTGAAAACACACTCAGTAAAATATATGTAAATGTGTCCCCTCAATTTACTATTAATAACTATTATTACATTTTTTAATAAAATTTGCTTATACTACAATTTTAATTTATATATGCATACTATACATATAAAAAAGCATGTTATATATATATGCGCATGTTAAAAAGTACTGTACACTTGATAAACAATATTCTATTCTAATCAAAATTTAGCAATAAACTGTGGATTACTGTACGTGATATGCGCAAGGAGAACTCTGAACAAAATGTAGCAATGTCATGGTCTATTGTACCTATGTATATATGAACTGAAAAAGATTTTTAATAATAGCCATTAAGTAAATTCTTTTAAAACAAATTATTTAATCTGTATGTGTATATACAAATATCAAATTTATGATTATACTTTTATTCAAATATTTACAAAAAATTATTTCTTATATCGTAATTCAATTGTTTGAACAATCTTATTTATAGACACTTAGAAAGAGCAATATCTTAGGTGATGAAACTAATATAATGGTATGGTTGTCTAAGGTAATGGCTTTTTATTTATTTTCTGTAAGGCTTTGTCTCCTAATTTCTGCTGGAAGAATTTATGAAAGGATAGAAAACTGACACATCAGAAAGGTGTTTGCCATAATACTTGTCATAGTTATATTAATTACACATCTAGAAGTTTACTGAGACCACTTTTCTCTGAGCTGGACATATTCACCAGTAAAATATGCTAATGTTAAGGAAACTGTCCTTGTTTGCATAACAATCCCAAGTACTGCAAACCAGTTTTCAACAGGTATTATTGCCAGAAAATATTTTAAATCTAATCTTCAATAGATGGGGAAAATAAGTTAAACTATTTTAAGTTATTTCTAAATAATATGAATTGTGTTTCAGCATATTGTTACAGATTATATTCAGTTGACGAAATGTTTTCCATTCCAGAATTAGACAAAAAAACCTAAGACTTTGGGAAAAAAAATTCAAACTTCATATCTTTTTTTTCTATTTCTGGAAATTAACTTTTTTTAAAATTAAAGTAAGATTATCAACATAGATCAATTTGCTATATTAGTTTCTGAAAAATTGTTGAGTAAATTAAATAAAATAGGTGAGAAAATTGAACTTTATGAGACTATTTGGTGTATTTTCTATTATCATTTAGCACCATTTGAATTTTTTTGTTGCAAAGCATTTGCGAAATAAAATGTTTTTGCTTTTTTTCATTTAAGGATTTTAGAGACTTTAAGAGGGAAATTTTTGTTTCAATACAAAATTATAAGTTGAATTAGATAAGGTAATATCAATCTTTAATTTATTTTGAAAGATTTTTTAAAAATGGTAAAATTTGAAAGAATTTCATCCAGAGCTAAATCAGTTTGTTCTTGTATACTGTAATTCTCATTCAAATTATTTTTTCAAAGAACTTATAGAAAGCATATAATGATAATATTGGGTATTAATTTTTTGAATAATGTTGATGCTGTTTCAGATTTAGATCCTATATTTTGTAGAAATTGTACTGGTTTTATTAAATTGAGATAAGGAATATTTCCACTTTAATGTCTTCTTTGATTATATCAGTATTGAATTGAAAGGGTAATCCTCATTGATAGTGATATATTTTCACATTCACTAAGCCTGGCCTTTCAACTAGATCTTGTAAAGTTTTATTTTTCCATGTCTGTTTTTCTATTTGTACCATCAAGAGATTTTTAAGTTTGTATGTCAGTACCTATCTGATTTTTGATGAACAAATTTTAATTATATAAAAGCAACATTAGTTTTATTCTTATTTGTTATCCTTTATTAAACCTATTATAGATTCTATAAATATTCTTTTTATTACATTCAGCATATGAAATTCTAGTTTATTTTAAATTCCATCTTGGAATTAGTGATTTTTGGCAATGGAAATTCCAAAAATAATAAGATTTAGTATATACTGACAATGAGGGAAATATTTTATTATTAATAGATCTGCAGCCAATGGCGACTCATTTTTTCATTGAAAACAAAGCGTAAATCAGGGACTGTGGCCATCTTTTTAAATAGAATGTTCTTCTTTGCTTGGCATTGTATTATATTTGTCATTCGAAGTCTATTCTAAAATGTACGATCCTGTTTATTTTAGCATTTGGTGGCGCTGTTTCTGTTTAAAAACATAGCGATATAACATTCCAGAGCCTGTCCACTTTTCCAAATATACAGTATTTTTTCATACATCTCTTTTTATTACAAAATGGACATTATAATGTAGGCTTTTTTTTATAATTTATAAATATACAGTATTTTTACATATAAAATGTAAATTTGTTAATAAAATTCGAGGTTTTTTTTTGGTAATAATTATTTTTGTTCTCCACTTTTACATACGGTCTTTTTTTTTAAAAGTAAATGGACATTATAACAGGGTCTTTTTATTTAAAAAATGCATGCTTTTTTTTTCCCTATAAAATGTACATTATAATGTATATATTTGTTTTCTTAATAAAATTCAGGGTTTTGTTGTAATAAGTATTTATTTTTGTTCTCCACTTTTACAAATGTACGGTCTTTTTCATACGGCTTTTTTTTTTCAAAGTAGATGGACATTATAATGGGGCCTTTTTATTTAAAAAATATATGCATGCTTTTTTTTTCCCTATAAAATGTACATTATGTGTATATTTATTTGTTTTCTTAACCTATAAAATATACATTATAATGTATATATTTATTTGTTTTCTTAATAAAATTTGGGGTTTTGTTGTAATAAGTATTTATTTTTGTTCTCCATTTTTACAAATATACGATCTTTTTTCATACAGCTTTTTTCCCCAAGTAAATGGACATTATAATGGGGCCTTTTTATTTAAAAAATGTGTGCGTGCTTTTTTTAAATAATAAGTATGTATTTTCATTGAAAATGTACCTTATTCTTTCATTTAAAACAAAATGATATATAATAGGTTTCTTTTTTTAAAATTATGTGACGTCGTCTTTTTTTTCTAATTAATGTTTTATAAAAAGCTTTTGTTTTTTTATAACAATTACATCTTTTTTTTTTTTTAAATTATGTGACATGTCAGCTTCTTTTTCCCTAATTATAGTACGTTTTATAAAAAGCTTATCAATCAAAATAGTAAATTATCTTAGTCAAAGAAAGCGTGCGGTTTTATTTATAATAATTAAAAACACTGAAACAAATGTACACTTTTTGGCTGTTGTTCTTTATATCTTATTTTCCTCAACCCCTTATCCTTCAATACTGACAGTCTGTGTGTTAATTGACTTGCCCAAAATAATCACAACCACAAAAAAGATTCATTGAATAAATAAATTTATTAATGACATATGACTAGAATTCAAAACAGAACTATTTCTCTTGAACAATGGGAAATGAAACATTTGATAACAAAAGTTGACAAAAACAATTGCAATAACAAAAAAAGGTTCTTAATGACTTTGTAGACTAGTTACTTGGGTGGACGGTCATTTCATGCAATATGGCTTTAAAAAATGTCATGGTATGTCTTGCGTTGTTAGCCGAGAGGTATCGCAGCAGCCATGCAAGCAAGTAGTTGGTTGCAGACGGTTGTGGGTTCGCGTCCCGGCCGATGCTATGACATATGAAAAAAAAAAAAAAATGTCATGGTCTTTATAAAGCCGCCTCCAAATAAATTCAGCAAGTTAATTTTGCAGACATTGGCATGCTGTGCTGAGGTATTTTCTGTTCTGCCAGTTCAGAAGACCCCAAAACCTCTCGATGGTCTAAGTGTGAGTACCTGTTCTGGGGTCGACGGAATTATACCGATGGTTAACTGTCAGATGGGTAAAGCCTGCCGCCTCAAGGTCAGTTAATCTTATAACTCTTCCGAGAGTCTGAGTAGATGGTAGATCCGGACTTGATGTTCTCATGGATGGTGTCGAGAAGGGTGGCTGCTGAGCGACAGCAGTTGCAAAACATTCACCTGTCTCCTGGCACACGCCTTCGAAAACCCACTGCTGCGGAAGGATCCTTCCCTGTTGGTTCTTTCAACAGGAGAAAAGCATCTCATCTACCTCCACGATGAGTCCAGGTCCACCTATTTGACAGCAGAGGTGCGACAACAGGCTTAGATGGCAGAACTCTCTCAAACTGTTCGTCCAATGAACTACTGCAGGTTTTGACAGTTGTAGGTCGTTTCACGTGCAATGCTCAGCTGGTCTAGACACCACAAATACATCAGCTGCAATGCTTTGACAAAGCACATTCTGGAACTCTCAAACCATGTACCCTTCCGAATGCACACAATTCGCCTGCAAGCATGCGATTAGCATACAAACTGCCAAATTCGATGACTAAGGTTCATACATTTGCCACATACACATTGAATGACATGTGGCAGGATGTTTTGGGCCTGCAGAAAGGCAACTGCATCACATTTGGTGTTTGGGATGTCTCACAGTTGAAAGAATGTGGCAGCCATTTTATTCTCGTACAAGTCGTGACAAAAACGGTCCTTTTTCGCGAACACCTGCAATCGTCCTATGGCAGAGCCCTTTCCAAATTTCAAACCAAAAAAAAAGGGCATAGGGAAGTATTGATGAGCCGTTGATAATTACTAGTACGCAAAAATACGTCAGTTGGGATCTACCGAAAACCATATACATCAACAGATAAACAGTTAAAAAACATTCCACTACACACACTTATATGCAAGCAAAAATACAAATTTTGTCAATATGCATAGGAAATAACACCGCAATGAAATGGCTTTATACAATCATAGTGTTGTTATTAGCCATAGGTTCAGACGCAAAGAATTTGGCCACGTTTAACCACTATCAAACGGTTACTACAATCGTAGTAGTGTATTAGCCGTAGATTCAGCCACGTAAGCGCTATTATTGTGTTTTTACACAGAAAAAGCGCCACCAAGTGATGTACAGTGGCTAATTAACAAATACCATTGATTATCTCCAAATGCTAGAATGAGATTGAAATTATTAATACAGAAGATTTGGAAGAGGAAAACAAAACTAGTTTTATTGGGATATTTGTAAACATTGGATACATAAAGATTGCCCTATCCATAAGATAATTGGTAGATAATTTAAATAAAGACATCCATATTATCTATTCAGAATCAATTTGAATGAAATTATATTTTAGGACAAATTTCCTAAAGTTCAATTATATCAAAACTGTAATCTACAATTAATTTATAGAGGTTCTACATTTTTGATATTAGCATATCTTCAATGTTTACTTGAAATAATTTTATTGTATATCTTATATTATTACTTTGATGAGGATATATATATGAGACTTGAAGTGTTCCATGATAATTATTAACAAGAAATTTTATTTTGAGAGCACAGACTACCTCTGTAAATCAAGTATAGGCTAATTCTGCTATAATTTACATTCATAGCTTTATTGTATGATTTAATAATTTAATATCTTTAACAAGTAATTCAATATAAAATTTAGTCTAGTTTCAAGTGGATATATTCTTTCGTATACTATTGCATGTTTTTTGCAGGATGAACTGTGGGAAGACTATTATCCTTCCAACCAACAATAAAATATTAAGAACATGAATACTTTTCATATGATACAGATTCATAATCATAGAAAACATACGTTCAATATATTATCAAAAAAAAGAAAAATGTTTTCCATAACTATTTAATTTTTAAATGTAACGTTGTAGTGAAAAGTCATTTTTAGCATTTACATATTCATAGTTGCTATAGTTTATATTTAATTTAAACAAACTGTAAAACTTGTTTGGGTTTCTCTATTGTAAGGAAATTTGCACAAAGCAAAATAAAAATAAATATAATATTTTAATAATAATAAAGATTTACTCCATTTATTCTGATCTCTGATATCAAAAATTTTGGCATTCCTTTATTTGAACGTTCAATTCTTAATCTCGTTAGTGCTATCCTTATTAAGAATACACTTGGTCAAGCAAGAATTACATATTAATAGAATCTTTTTTTTTGTATGGTATGTTCCAAATTTAAGTACATCAGATAGTTTGAATCTCATCTAAACAAACCAAAATTAGAGGATAGTCGTAATAGCTGATACAGCTTACAGATTCTGAGATTTTATTTAGTAATTTGGAATAACTTTTTAATTACATCCACATATTAACTCCTATGAATGAAGGTTGGTGGAGTAAACAATCATGACCTAGTAACAATGCATGATCATCTTGCATGGAATTTGGCTTACCATCTGGTAATTGATATCTGTTACAAATCTATATTTCCTCATATTGTAAAACATGAGAGTTTTTCTTCATTTTCAATTTTAATCTGATTTGATTTTTATCATGAAAAATGTCTTAAATATTGAAATGACTAATCATACTCTATGATTTAATATAAAGTCAAGACGCTTTATACTTTGGAAGGCATATATTGTAAAAAGAATGTTGACAGAAATTTGTTATTTTTTCCCATCTAATCCAGCCTTCTTTTTGAAGTTTTTCTTTAGAAATACATTTTCCATAAAAATGAGGATCCTATAATAAGACAACAAAATATATATAATTAAAATATTTGCATATCAATTTCTAACAAAAAATATCAATTAAGAAAATATTCATTATTTAATTCTAATTTCTCTAAATAATATAAATAAGCTTGAAAATTAATATTTTTATAAATTAATTCATTAACAAATAATAATAATGTTGGATTCTAAAAAGAAGAAAGTAAATTTAATATTTTGATTTTATATTTATTTTAGTTTTATTTTTTCAGTGTTAAATACCATATTATACTATCCTGTATAATTTAAATATTTAATAAACATCAATCACAATATTTATATTGGATAAACTTATATTTTTTAAGTTTTACTCACTTTCAATATAGTGTTTCATTCACTACCAAGAAAATCGTCTCTTCTTTACACTTAATTTTAGCAATGTTTAAACTTTTTTATACAAATCAAAATTTCAATTGTTCAGCTAGATCTGCATAGAAAAAATATATATTGTGTTATTAAAATATTACTTAATTTTTTTATTACTATGTTTGAAGATTGTTAAACACTCAAACAGCAAGATTTTACATAATAAAATTTAAACATTGCTAAATATATAACAGGGAAATGATTTATTTGATAGATATGGTAATATGTATGCAATACACATATTCTGTTCCTATAGTTATATGACACTCTCTTATCATCTACATCATATAACACCAAAAAAAAATTGGTTTTATAATCAATGTTTTGACAGCCATCCTTAAATTATCTTGGGATCTAATCAATACTAATGAATATTAAATAGCTACATGGAGTCACTCGAGTTTACTTAGGCTAATTCCTCAAAATTCCAAGCTTGATTTTTTTTTTTTTCTCTTGTATTGGAGAGAAAGTATTCATTTATTATTATTAACACTCGCAAAAGCGAATGCACAATTAGCTTGAAAGGCTGATATTTGAATGTAATACAATTGTAAACATGCGCTATATAAAAATAAATGCTTATTTACATATGATTAAGTTTCAGTTAGAGTGACATTTAGTAAATTCTAGACAATTTCACCGACATCATTCATTCAGACATCGTATACAGTAATTTAAAGTGAGTGTTCCATCCTCGCGCTTTCCTTGCCAGTACTTCAGATTTGCTCATGCATAAGCATTTGAGTTGCAGGAATAAGTGGATTCATTTTATTCCTGCATAAATACTATATCTTGTATTGGAGAGAAAGTATTCATTTATTATTATTAACACTCGCAAAAGCGTATGCACAATTAGCTTGAAAGGCTGATATTTGAATGTTATCCCTTTTTACTAAGTTGTTTTGTTAGTCCCCTAAACTCTCCTCATATTCCCCAATCCATTATAAAGACAAACAAAAAAATCATGAAATCTCTTTCACTCTCTTTACCTTTGTTATATATAGATCTCGCTTGTTAAATTAGGTCATGTAACATCTGTCATTTCATTTTTTTGTAACTCTCTTTATCTTTAAATATTTTCCACTCTCCATAGAATTTATCCTGCCTTCTTTTAACATAGACCCGCAAAATATAAGTATTTGATAATCCATCTTCTATATACTAGATCTATAGTCCAAATTTTTATTTCACTTTTGCCTTTTTTCCCTGATATTAATTTGTTTTGCATCAGATGTCAATTAGCTCTCTTTAGTGTTATATATAATTTTCATACTTTATACAATGTTTATGTCATTCTCAACTATTTTAAATATATATTCATTTTCTTATTTTAGGGATTTGAAGACAGATTTTCAAGCCCTTCAGCTATCTAATCTATCTCATACAATCAATACACATGACCTCACACATGAAAAAAATAAATGATCAATATATGTATTTCATACTGAACCAACCCTCATCAGTTGGTCCAGATCATCATCTCTCACACAAACAATTAATGCTTAGTTTACATTAAGATAGCAAATCTACTCCACCCTCCAACACTTCAGCCATCCATACCATTGAAAATCTGGTGGACTGCTATAAGCCATTGTTGATGTCAGTATTGTTGACTTTAAGTTACTCTGACTCCTCATATATATGACTATAATATGTCCATTTAAATACACAGAAGAGAGAAGGGCAGCAGGATACAGACTGAATCTGTAATATTTGAATACAAGTATATATATTTTTATATATATTGTGCCATTTTGTAGACTCCTTCAAAAAATATGACTATATATGTATAGTATTTAAATTTTTTTTTAGATGTCAACTTTTATTTCACTCTGAAATAATAATTGCTAAACTACCAATTGATAACTCTCTACTTTATCTGGAAAAACATAATGCCTACCACAAGATTTTATTTAATATCTAATTCAAAATTAAAATCAATGGATTATTAGAATGTAATTAATACAGATATTTAATACAGTAAACTTTAATAACAATTTTAACTTGTGATCATGCTGTATTTGAAATCACTAATAGAAAACAATAAAATGAAAACACTTTAATTTTAGGAAAATTATTTTATCAATATTATTTACTTGCACATATTTAATGAATGATTAATATATGTTGCACTCCATATCTAATAATTTATATATATGTATGTGTGCGGGTATATTTGATATTATCTAAACATTATTATGTCAATTGTTTTAAACGATAAAATCCACGAGAGAAGTGATATAGCAACAAGAAAATTATGAAAAGATATTCTTTTTTTTTCTTTCAGAAATAACAGATTGATAAGTTGTATTAAAAAGGAAACTATTCATTAACTTTATTGGATACTTTTATTTTTTTGAAAAAGAATCTACACACATATGCACCTATAAACTATCTAGAAGAAACTATATTTTAATTAGTATATTCTACTTATTGAGATGTCGTATTCATAAGACCAGTTAGAAAAAGAACAATAAAAATGGATTGCTAGATTCAAACGCATTGACATCTGTTTCCTAAGGACCCTGGATTTAAATTAAGATCATCTAATGAATAAAACCATGACTTCTAGTGCATTACAAATTCATTCTTCCTTTTATTAAAACATTCATTCAAATTGCCATTCAAATTTGAAACATACATATATAAAACAAAATAATGTATGCATATTAGAAGTAAAGTATTGGTCATTATAAATAAAATGTCAATTTCATAGAAGGAACCAAATTAATTTTAAACAACTATCTTAAGAATTGTTCACTAAAAGAAAGAAAATAAATATAGAATATCAAGCACACCAAGCTTTAGTTGTGATACTATAAAACCACCTACCAGATAGATGTAGTAGTTTATTACATCCTATTGGAAACATACTATATATATATGTTGAAATTCTAACTCCTATATTATGATGTCTGTGGATAACCTAATAAATACATGAATACTTATAGCTGATATTAAAAGGAATTATGATACTACAAGCTTATTAGATAACACAGAAATCGGTGATTATTAAACTTTACCTTTGGATAGAT
This sequence comes from Epiperipatus broadwayi, assembly GCA_028023455.1. Lineage (NCBI taxonomy): Eukaryota > Metazoa > Onychophora > Udeonychophora > Euonychophora > Peripatidae > Epiperipatus > Epiperipatus broadwayi. The sequence goes on along the minus strand of JAQFVV010011394.1, from coordinate 135,023 downwards.
TCATATCTGTATTGAAAGTAGATTATATAATTATCAACCACCTACCATATATATAAAGGAATTAAAATACTAAAAGTAATATGGAATAGATTACATCAGATTATCCCACATACTGCAATCACATTCTCTAGTGCTATTATTGTTTCATTTTGGATATTTACAAATTCTTGATTCAATTTGACCACTTTATCCAATATAGTGAATATTTGAATGCTAAATGTTTCAGTGATGTCTTCAAGTTTTTGTCTTTAATTTTATATAACTTATATTATATACAAGTGTTAAAGAGTTCTTTCATGTATAATATATAAAGTAAACAATCACATTTACGCATTCAATTAAAGAAAGCTGCCTCAAACCACAAAAGGATAAATAATTATTGAAAGATACTTGCCAAGATAACTTATTTAGATTTAATCTCAACATAGACCATAATAAGTTAAGAATTCTCAATACTAAATTATTATCAGCAAAATTAGGCCGAATGTGGATCTTCCATTAATTCAAGCTAAGTACCTTAACGTTGCCCATAATGTAAATACACACATACTAGTTATTATAAGCTAATATTAATTTAATATGCAATTTCATGACCTACAATCTAGTTATCAATGTAAATAAAATATCTATTAAATTAAAATCCTAGCTTTAATTATTTCATTTTATATTACTCAGATAGATCTATACAAGTGAACATTATTAATTCCTATTACCAGAATTATCTATCGATGGTAGATTTAGTCATAAGAGCTAGCAATACTTACTAACTAAATAAATTCAGATTGGGATAATATGAATGAGGGAATTAGATTTTATACATATGCATATGATTTTATTGTCACCAAATATAATTCTTTAGTCTTAAGCTACAAATTCCATACATATTAATAAAGTCTCTAGCTTATGGGCCATATAGAGTATAGATTCACCACATAAGTCTCTTATTTTGGAATATGTGTGAAGTAAATGTTTTCTGAATCAATTCTATAATCACCTCATACCTAATCCTCATATCATACCATTACAGTAAATACTTGGAGTTTAAATATAATTATAGGGGATTTGAACACAAGCTCTCCAGCTGGGCACTTTAGCTCATACAATAGACCACACACATGTAAAAAAGATAAATGATCTTCAATATATATAAATTGTGCTTAACTCCAAGTACATATATATAAAAAAATACATGGGCATGACAATAATATTGGCATCAACAAAGGATTTGGGCATTCCATCATCAGATTTTCATGATATGGATGGTTGAAGAGTTGGAAGGTGGAGTAGATTGAAGCCTGTCCATTAAAGTTGAAGATTTGCTATCTTAATATAAACAGAGTACTGATGATATATATGTGTGAGAGATGATGATCTTGACTAAATGATGAGTGCTGGTTCAGCACAAAATATGCATATTGGAGATCATTTGTCTTCTTCATGCGTTGTCATGTGTATCAGTTATATGAGATAGATAGGACAAATGAAGGGAGCTTGAAAATCTGTATTCAAATCCACTACAATTACATCTAAACCAAGTATATATAATATATATATACTTGTATTCAAATATTATAGATTCAGCCTATATCCTGCCTGTCTCTCTTCTGTGCATTTAAATGATAAGATCCTACATATGAGGGATCAGTGACGTAAAGTTAACGTGGACATGACAATAATATTGGCATACATTCCATCATCAGACTTTCAATGGTATGGATGGCTGAAGAGTTGGAGAGTGGAGTAGATTGAAGCCTGTCCATTAAAGTTTGAAGATTTGCTATCTAATCTAAACCAAGCACTGATTATATAGAGTGGGAAGTGATGTGGACCGTTCAGCACGAAATACGTACACTGGAGATCATTTATTATTTTCACATACGTGGTCATGTATATGAGATTGAGTCGATGACTGAAGGAAGCTAAGCTTGAAAGCTGTATTCAAATCCCCTATAATTACATCTAAACTCCAAGTATATATATACACATGTATTCAAATATTTATTTTCTGTAACAATAATTATTTTTCTCTCTAAGAATTTATCTATCCCCTTTATCCTCCTTAATAATTATATACCTGTAATATCTACTCTACTCATTAATCCTATTTCTTATATAAATTCATGAAAATAAATTGTCTATATTTTGGCTTTGCATATTGTATATTTTCCACCCATTGTACTTGTTATGCTCTCCACGTAATTCAATATTATGAATGAGTGCATTTAAGCATCCTCTCTTAGCTTGTTCACAATTATTTATGTATTCTTTTACACAATTACTAAGCACATACATAAATATGTTCTAGTCAAATAGGAATTTAATTAATTCCAATTTTATACAAACCTCAGCAATAGAATTAAACATACATATAACATAAATTTTTGCTTAAAGGCCCAGTGTGTTTTGGAGTTGTGGTAGCGGGCAGATTCTAAAGATTAAAGTCCACGATCAGGCCTCATTCTGACACTTCAATAAATCATTTGATTATTTTATTGTGAAATTAATACAATGCAAAGCATTACAACGTGTGCATATTATATTTTAATTAAATAATGAACTAATAAAAAGTGTTTAAATGCATCATTCTTATTCATAGAACAAACAAGTCTGATTCACAGCCTATATTTTCAAAGAATCATTTAAATGAACTCGTAATTAATATCCATCTTTTATTATATCAACGTCAATCTATTTTATCAGATAAAAATTATTATTTTTTATCTGACAAAATAGATTGGCATTGAAATTCATTTAATGACCCTTTCGGAATCTAGCTTGGGAATTATTTTACCTGACAAAATAGATTGGCAATAATATCAAAAGGTGTGTGATGCTTATAAGTTCATTTAAATGATTTTTCAGGGATCTAGTTTGTCAATTATTTTAGTAAAATTATTCTGCAGCTTATTAAAAATCATTAGAATGCATTTATTCATAAATTATGCTATTTTCCCAAATACTGTAGAAGGTGTGGAACTGTTATTAAAAAAGTTGTTTGAAAATTAAATTCTGTGAAAAAAATCTAAGATTTAATTTTTAATGGGAAGGATAAAATTGGAAAATAGGAATGAAATACTGGGGGAACATAAGATATTTTGTTAAATCTAAAATAGAATTATACTGACAATTAAAAATTAGAGCTAAGACAAAAAGCAACAACAACAAAAAAAGGACATGTTAAAAATATGGCATATTTCTCACATAATACATAGATGTATTATTTGAGAAAGAATTGTGGAACTTAATTTAATGTTTGGAAATGATGTGCTTTTATATTGGCTAGAAAATTCCGAAATTTTTAGATAGAATACAAAATGAATGGATAGATATTCATTGGGTGGTGAATTGTAAAAAGCAAATGAGATTTTTTAAGGTGAAATGAGATAGATTTCTTTTTTAAAAAGTGCAAATAAAAGTAAATTAAAAATATTTGAAAGGTTACAATATATGAAAAAAAAATGTGTTTAATTATGTGAAGAAGACAACAAAAATGTTGTGTAAAAAAGATTTTACAATCAGCTAAGTTAATATACAGACAATTTATTTTTATCTAGAGAAAAGAGAACAGATAAGTTGGTTAGAGAAAAAAAATAAATGAAGAAAGTAATTTGAAGTTATATAAGAATATTGTAGAAAATAGGGAGCTTATTTTTATTTTGTGCAAGGGCTGGAGTTTTAGATACTAGGGAAAGAAGATAAAAATGGAATAAAGATTTGTAGATATAATTTATGTGAAGATGAGAGAGAGCATCGAACATTGATTTTTTGATTGTAAGATTTGTTGAAAAAGAAATGGGATAAATTGTATGAAACTGAAAAAATATAAAAATAAATAAAGTGAAAAAATAAGAGATTTTTTGTTTAGATCTTTATAACGAAATTGGAGAATGTGAAGATAGGATAATGGAACTAATGAAGCAGCTTTTATTAAAATAAGACTGAAGGGAAAAAATAAATGAATAAGATTTTGAAAATAATTAGGTAATAACAAGACAAAAATAGAGGGGTTTAATGTGGTTTATAAGAATTTTGAAGAGAAGGAATACTTAACTTGGCTAATGAGGTTTCTGGACATATAATCTAATCTATGCAGAAAAACTTCTGCCTCCATTTGATGATTTATATTATATCAGGATCATTTACCTATTAAAAATTAAGAGTTTTTTATTTTCTCTATAAATAAATGTTTAAAATGTTTTCTGCAACTTGTAGAATTGCTAAAAAAATAATTACTTTATATCATATTATCCATTCGATCTCTGAATACTGGAAATAGACTCTTCTAATACATCCTTTTTGAATGTGAAAACTGATTTTTGAAAATCATCACTGATTGCAAAATTAAATCTTTTTAGGAATATAAAATCCATTCAGGGATGAAGGTTGCCTCTTGTAATAATAAACAGAAACATTTTGAATTGAAATTTCTAAATCTTCAAACTTTATTCTAGATTATTACTTACTATTATTAAAAAAAACAAATTGTACATATAAAACAAAGGAGAAGGAGTCCTTTTATGAAGACATGAATTACAATAATAATAAAAAGAAAAATAGCAGAACATTATTCAAAGCAATGAAGTCTGCATCATTATTAAAGAGAAACATATAAAATATTCAAGAATTAGAGAAATATGCTAGATGAAAGGTATTCAAAAAGAAATTTATGACTGCCAAAGAAAATGAGAAACAGTTTCAAAATGAAAGCCAATAAATATAAAGCCAGAATGAATAAGTGTACAATAATAAACCAGATAAGATTGATTCCATCAATAAAGTCATTGATAAAGCTTAGAAAACAGAAACTTTATTTCTGAAGAGATTCTACATAATACATATGAGCATTCCATTACAAAACATTAATATCAGAAAAAGAAGTTTGCTCTAAAATCCAGAAATAAGATCATAAAAGTTTTCATGAAAATGATATTTTAAGAAAGTCATCTAGATATCTAATGAAATAAATATAAGTCTTCCACTATAAAAATAATTAATAAGCTATTATTTATATATACTAAAAAAAAAAACTTGTAATATATCAGCCTACCAGTATTAGCAAATGATCTTTGCTTGCTCCCAAAATACCTTTAGAAGATGAATCAGCATCACCACCTGCCAAAAAACATATTAATATCAACTACATTAATAAACAATTATATTTTAAAAAAAAACAAATTAATATTAACAGTTGTAAAATCTAATTAATGAACTTATCATGAAACACTGGATTTAATTAATTTTGCTACTTAGCATTTATTCCAAAATATAAGTGAATATTTTCCTTGATGAAATTAAGGAATTATACTCTTCGATTAGCACTAAAGCTTAAATAGTGTATTCAAAAGATTGAATTAAGAAAATTTTCTTAAAAATGAAGATATAATTTTTTGCTTAATGAAAAGTAAAAATTATATTTTCATATGAATACTAAATCTAAGATAGTAGCATTTTTTAGCAAAAGACTATTATAGATTTACTTCCTATCTTTATTATTTAATTTTCAAAAGGCATTACAAAGTATATATAACATTTTCAAAAATTATATATATATTTGCTTTCATGTAAAGATTTATTTAAAAATATATATACTGTACCCATCATTATTGGCGATCCAAACTCATTGAAATGCTCCATTATTTCAGGCATATAATTGATTAAATCTTTACCATTATTCACGTGAATAATTTTGCAAGGAACCTAAATAATAAAATTGTAAAGAGGATTAGAAAAAATTTACAAATAGTGGGTGTGTGAAAGTACATACATATGTCAAACAAATAATATTTCGCAATAACATATTTTTTTAAAAAATAAAGTGTACCTCCAATCATTTTCTAATCTTAAAACATTTAACTAATTACAAAGTTAAATACATCGGCACATACAACCAAACAAAACATCTTTTACATAATGCAAAATTTGTCAGTATGTTTACATCAAACTACTACCTATTATTTTTTATTTATAATTGCTTTATTGGTCATTATTACACAAAGTGCTTACAAATCCTATTTGCAATATAAAAGTATGCTTATTATACTACATCACTGTCCTTTTAAGAGTTTTATTTTACAATAAGCTATTTAAAATCTATTTCACTTATATATACATATGTTTTAGTCAAGGTTACTTTGTTTTATTATTAATTCTATAAAGCATGGTACTTTTTTACATTCAATCTTGTACATTCCTGATGAACCACAAAAGGCACCTAATAATGTGAATCTTAATTCAAGATATACTTGATAACAAATATATAGAACAAATCCATAATTATGTATTACTTATTATTAATCTAGATAAACAAATATATGCATAAGGATAATCATCTAAGCACATAAATTGAAGTCTATTATTCTAAGATATTAGCATAACCATCTTTAGTAATCTTGCACTTTGTACAAGCATAATATCACATAGTATAAATAGAAAAAAAACATGATCTTATAAGATTAAATTTATATTATCAATTTATTTAAAATAATTAAAAAATAATAATTAAAAATTGACTAATACTTTAATGAAATATATATGTATATGAAAAGACATTATAAGTAAAGCAGTAACACATTCTTTACGAGTTTATCAAAAAGTTGATAACATAAAAGTTAGGAATGGAGTAAGTCAGTAACACATCCGCTTGTCATTTCTAAGACCTAAAATCCAGGTTAATAAACTTAAAAATTTGTTCAATAAGTTTGGAATATTTCAGGTGATTGGACAATAGCCATTGCAGTTAAACATCCTATAAGTCAGTAAATAAGTATCTAACTATTTTTAGCTAAAAAGTAAATGGGTGGAATCACTGTCCAGCAAATAACTACCCTGATCAGCACTGCTTTCTTCTTCAGTGTTCCTCTAGGAAGCCCTGCTGGAGATCTTTAAATCGGCAATGATATACTGGACAATTAGTTATCATTTACTTGAAAGAAATATTGTAATCTGTTTGTGATCTGAAAGAATTTCAAGATTCACCTAGTTGGACTTGAATCCCAAATCATAGATATTGCAAGTACATATATTAAAAGATCCTTAATTTATCTTTGATAATAGAGGAAAGTTACAAAAAATTTCTATGCAGATTTAGAATAAAACAGTTGTTTTCAAATAAAATCATTTAAGATAATCAATATTCTTAAAAGTTCATGATCATCCCCATTTTCTCAAAACCCCATATGAATTAACAAAGAATAGCAAACGTTTATATTATAAATAAATATTTATTGGAAAATATCAAACTTTAATAACAAATTATAATGTAATTTATTTTAATCCACAATACTTTTACCCATTTATTAATCTTTTTTTTTTTCAAATAAGTATTAATAGTTTGTCATATCTGACCTTGCCTTCAGAAGTGGACTAGTCAAGATTCCTTCCTTATCTGATTGGATTGAATCACATTGCTGCTAACCAATGTGTAAACATGTGGATAACCAATGTATAAACATGGCCAAAGGGTAAAACATAAGTATGGTCAATGTGTAAACATATATAAAATTCTACCATTGGTTAGGCTCTTTGAATTCGATTGCTTCCAATAAATAATCAGCTTTTTTGGAGGCAAGTCAGAGAATATCTGTCTAACCTAAACAACAGTACATGCTCTTAAGAGAGAACGTTTGTCTACCTGAACGACTGAATGTGCTCTCTATTGAAACCACTTCCAACAGCAAAGGTGTTTATATTATATTCACTACCAATATATCTATGCAGTGAGGTAAATCCATGATAGGCCTGGACTATTAACTACATTTATCTATGTACAACTGTATTTTGTGAGTGTTCATATTTTTTGATATTACTACTGGTTTGAGTCTGACCCCTACAATTCAGCCAAACATAATATACTTAGATAAAAAATGTATCAAAATTTTTTAGTTCTAGTTCTATGTATGCTCTATTTGTTAACAGAACTGCCATTCACATACCAATGTAGCAAAGAAAAGGTTAAATTGATAACTCATATTTTTCATAAAAAATCAACCAAAAATAATAATAATAATAATAATAGTATATGTTTGTACACATGAAGACAATATAATTTATTTAGAAAATAAACCTGAAAATAAGACTTGGTAAACAAACAATGATTGAAAAACAATTATTATTAATGTAAACATTTCGGAAGAAATTAAATTAATGTTTACTATTTTTGATTACACTTACTGAAAATATTTCTTTGTCAATCATTGCTTGTCATTAAAAATATTATTTTTAAATTTATTTTCTAATTCATATTATTTTCATGTCTTAAAATATTTTTGCTTAATTGTTTTTAATTTTTTACGAAAAATACGATTAGCCTTTTAATTTTTGCTACATGATATAATGATAACATCAACACACAATTAATATGAACTTTTTAACTTACACCATTGATTTGTCAAGTTAAATTATACAATTTAAGAACTCATAAAAATAGATTTCTTAAAACTTAGAGATAGCTGCATTTTTTCAAAAAGCACTAATGTAAAAATATCAACACATTGGTTAATGTATCAATATTAACTAATAAATTTATAAATATATTTGTAACAAATTATACAATGCATGTGTATACATATGGTTTAATTATAAGGGATTTGAACTTCCAAGATCCCTTTAGTAAAGGGAACTTGGAAATCTGTGTTCAAATCCTCAATAAAACTCCAAGTATATATATTAAAAAAATGTACTTGTATTCAAATATTATATATATGGTTTGTGTACTGTAGATTGTATACATATCAGTGTTTTACAAATAGAACAATCTATTTAAAAAAAGGTGTGAATATATATCACATATATGTTGATGTGATTATAAAGAAAAGACAATATTTTTTTATAAATCTCTATTAATGATAAATATATATAAAACAAGTTATTATTTTTAGCTTATCAAAATAATATTTTTTTTATTGCTTTAAAATGTGTTTTTGATTAGCATCAACGCCATCAAACGGCTGAAACGATAGAATAGAAATTACCAAAAATTATAATTATAAAAAAAAAAAAAAAGTTTTTTTTTGTATTAAATATAATATTTGCTATTTACTAACCTATTTTAATTTTATCTATTTATTTATTTTTAATTAAGAATAAACATTTAAAAAATATAACAAAATTATAAATAATATAAATACAAAAATTATTTAATTTCATAATCAAATATTGAGGTGATGGTTTACAAATTTAACAAAATAAACATTTTTCTATCTTCCTCTCTACTTCAAAAATATATTTTAACCTTTTTTCATCACAGAGTTAAACATTATTATATTTTGTCAATTATAAATTTCCCATGTGATGGTATGATAAAATCAAATCTGTTATGTTTTTTATAGACATATCACAAGAACATGACAAACAGGAATAGTATTTTACTATGATTCAAATCACATTATATATATCTCAAACATTGGAGAAAATATTTGAATGCTGATGTATAGTAGCATACAGAAACATACATACCTGATATAAAAAATCCAGAACTAAGCAAATCTCAAAACTACCAATCCAATTTTTAGAACCAATAAATTTGGAAGGCTTATCACCCATTTTTGTCAAACAAATTTGAATTTCTGGAATAGATGGAACAGAAATACTATCCGTTTTTTTGTTTTGTTGAAAAATAATCCACGAACAAAGAGTCTGTAAAGTACGATAACCACATCCCCAACCCTATAATACAAAATAAACAGAGTATTAGAAAATTATTGCTGATAAAAATGGTTTATCATAAGAAGTGATTTAAATACATTTCACATATTATAATTTTACCCCATTTCTGCAATGTGAAAATTATATTTAAATCATTACTAATTATGAATGTTAAGTTTTTTATTTAAAGGCAAGGAGAATAATTGAGCAATAGTTAGTTAGTATGACCAAATTTGGCAGTTTGTGATGTTTATCATTCACTTAATACTATTTATTTTAACATTTCAATATTTATAATTACATCATAATACTTTAATTAAGACTAAACATGTTGAGAGATAAAATCATAAATTATAACAGATAACAAACCAACTATGTGTACGTTGAAATTAATAATCAGAAAATAATAAATTCTTTACAACAGCTTTATAAATATATATATATTTTTTTTTAAATATACATAAAAAGCCTTTTTCAGCACCTGATTTGGTGCCCTTTTCAAATGTTAATAATCTATTATCTTAACGAACTATTTCAGACATAAAACTATCTAGTGTTTAATAATGAAATTAAAACAAAGAATAACAATATAAATCATTAAAAAAAAAATCAAAACCTGCATATATAAATCCAGTAATTACAAAATAATTGACTATATCGTAACAACATAATAAAATAAAATAAATTACATGCATTTTTTACAATTATATATATGTCAATTTATATAATTTTCCATTCATTTTTAATTAACTAATTATTAGCCAAATTTATAGAAGCCTTGTAAATATCCATACAATTATTTAAATTATTTTTAATATAGTATGTTTCATATATTTGTCTTCTTTTTGGATCTTTACTATAAAAAGTATTAAATGTTTAAATTACATCAAAGATCCAAAAAGACAAATATATGAAACATACTATATTAAAAATAATTTAAATAATTGGATGAATATTTAAAAGACTTCTATAAATTTGGCTAATAATTGGTTAATTAAAAATGAATGGAAAATTATATAAAATGACATATATATAATTGTAAAAAAAAAAATGCATGTAATTTATTTATTGTATTGTTATGATATAGTCAATTATTTTGTAATTATTGGATTTATATATGCAGGTTTTGACTTTTTTTTAAATGATTTATATTGTTATTCTTTGTTTTAATTTCATTATTGAACACTAGATGGTTTTATATCTGAAATAGTTCGTTAATGAAAAAAGTTTTTTATGGATATTTTTTTAAAAAATTGATATTTATATAGCTGTTGTAAAGAATTTATTATTTTCTGATTATTATTTTATGGAAGAATAGCATAAAAATATTTATTCTTTTCCAATTTTGGTGACCTTGAAATTATTATATTATTAGATTACTGACAATGAAAAAAAAAACTACTAGATAAGCATTAGTGTTATCTTATACATAATAAAGATTATCTTAAGTGTGTAAATATAAAGCTATTACAACACCTTACAAAGAAATTAATGACTTCTCCAAAAAAAATGATTAGATATTAAAAAATAAAATTGCTCAGATAATAATAGAAAAATGATGTTAATATCTTAAATGACTAACACTTTTATAGATTGATAAAAATAAAAACAACTTACAATCCACTAAAATTTAAAATAGTTCTATTTAAAAATCTGCTTCTATAAAGATGAGATGAAAAACTGATTAAAAACTTCTCGAGAAATCAAAAATACAGTAATACTAATAATCTATTCACAGCAGTAATATTGTAATTGTAGAAAAACATTTTACCTAATAAAATTACTGCAGTAGCAACTCTTTCCATACAATACTACCAACCTAATGCAAGCCATATTAATCAATGGATAAAAAGTTATTGCATCAAAATCCTTGTCTAGTGCCTGTTCATCCAATATCCCCAAACTAGTGTCTAGATTATGGACTTCATCGGTGACAAGCCTTGAAATATGAGAGCACTGTTATTATATCTAATGTATTCTTCCAGCAGCTGCCTTTTACCTTTTTAGTTAACTACAGTTATGAGCCAAACTAAAAATACAGTAATGTTTTCAATTAAAGCTAATTAACTTGTATAGTCATAGCTCTGAACCTAATTTAGTATCTCTATGTTTTGATATCTTTGGTTTTTTAATAACCAGTTATCACTATTCTCATGCTAAGGTTGGTATTAAATCACTATAACATCACATGACACAATAGAAACTTTCTCCATACAATATTGCCACATAGTGCAAGCCATAATAATTAATCAATAGATCCTAGAAGATTAGTGCATCAAAATCCCTATCTACCATTTCACTGATTATTATAATTTGCATTAGGTAACAATATTGTATGGAGAAAGTTCCTATTGTGTTAACAGATTAGGTAAGTATAAGTGCGAGTGGTTTAATAAAATTATTATTAACTCCAAAAAAATTCTGTTTTGAAATCTAGATGTTAAAAAAAATAATAATTCAATAGTAAAGTAATTGAATAAATTGTTGCTCAGATTATGATATTTGAGCATTGAAGATGACAGGTGAGTTGTTATCCATGACCCTTTAGCTCTGAAACAATCATGCAAGCCAATCATGAAACAGTTAATGTTTGATAAGCTTAGTGTTTGTTTTGGTTTTAATTGGGTTTTTTTTTCTAGTTTAGTAGATATAATTTGATTAATGCTAGAAACATCAAAACTCTGAAGGGCAATGTTCATGGATTATTATATTGATTAATTAAAGAAATATTGGGAAAGATCATGATAGCTTTATAGCCAAATACAATGAACTCCATATTAATAAATTGTAAAACTAATAATGCTGCAAATAGACAAACGCCATCATATGCAATCATTTTTTTTTTATTCTTAACATTAGAATTACAAAAGTTTCTCATTGAATTTGATGGTATTCAATAACCACAGGTTCGATAATAAATATTAAAAATCATATACACTAGCTATATAAATATATATTAATAATAATTACACATAAAGCCTTTCTCGGCACATGGTTTCATGCCCTTTCCAAATGAAACCATATGCTGAAAAAGGTTTTTGTGTAATTATTATTAATACATGTATATATTTATGTAGCTGTTATATATGATTTTTATTTATTATAATTTATAAAGTCAAATCTTGCGTTTAGATTTGTAGAGGTCTCTCTTGTAATAAATTAAGCACTCAAGGCGCATGTACTAAAGTTTATAGCCTTATTTAAGTATTACGTGCTGACATTGCGCTTAATAAGAATTAATATTTACAACTTTAAATTGATTCAAAATATTTATAAATTTAAGATCTGACTATTAACTCGTAAATCGAAAGATTTCACAATCGATACTGTTTAACAGAAATAGTGGACTTAATCAGTGAAGAATTTATTATTACGCTCCCAAATCAAAATGCTTTAGATTTGCCTATAAAATTAGAAAAATAAGTTGAAGATAAGAGTGGGCAGGTCTTATCTTTATAAAGTGAATCTTGTGTTTACATTTGCAGAGATCTCTCTTGTAATAAATAATAAAAGAATAGCCAAAATAGTATTTAATTGGGTTATGAGTAAAGGGTAGGCAACAAAATGGGTGAGAAAGGTAATGCGGTATGCAAAAGATTTGGATAAAGAATTTATATCAGTATATTTGTACAAAAGATGGGACGATTGTGTTAGGAGGATTGTTGAGTGTTATAGCGGTAAGGAATGGGATAAAAGAATAAGATTTATTAATAAATAGGGAGTTAGAGAGAAGGAGAACTAGTATGGAGAGTAAAAAGAGTTTAAATATATATAGAAATAAACAGAATATTAGGTGCGAGTTAATATATGATAATAGTAAGGAAAGTAGTTTATTGTTTAAGGCTCGAACAGGATCTTTAGCAACAAGAGAATATACATGTAAATGTAAAAATATGGGTGATTTAGTCTGTAAATTATGTAAGGAAGGAATAGAAAATATTAGGCATCTGTTAATTGAATGTAAATGCTTGAAAACAGAAAGGGCACATATAATGAAGTTATGGAAGAATAAATATGAAAAAAGTAATTATACAAAAAGTGGATTATTGTTTTTTATGCTGTGTTTGGAAAAAGATAAGGGGGATTTAGATAAAAAGGCCATAAAGTTGACAAAGATTATGTTGAGGAAATGGGATGGAGCAGAATATGGGAAAACTTAGACTGGGAAATGTAAAATTAAGTAGCCAACAGGTTTCTCTGGGCATAATTGCTGAGAGATTCTTGACTTCGTTTAAAAAGAAGTTACAGTACATCACATCACATCACTCAAGGCGCATGTACTAAGGTTATAGCCTTATTTAAGTATAATTTATATAAAAAAGGAGCATAATGAATTTTATTACTTTCCATTTTCGATGTCATTATTTAATATTTTCTTATTCTGAAAAATTTTAGCAATATGTTTCTTGACTAAAAAGTGTTTAGGAAGAAAAACAGGAAGTGTATATAAATTGTGTAGATTGAGCTAGTTGCGATATACTTTCAGTATAAAACTCCTGATTGAATAATTTCATGCCTTATACAGAAATTGAAAGACACATGATTTCACTTTAACCAATACACCATATTAAAAAGAAAGGTGCTGGAAATTTTTCATTATTTACTTACTTCATTAACATAAAAACAATAGTTGTCAATTGAGACATAAATCTTTATTACTCAGCTAGTCAAAATTTAAATTTGTTGAAAGCAAACCTATTCATTTAGAATCACAAACTAAAATTTTTAGCACTATATTTAACAATAAACCAAATTTTTTATTTTTTGTAAATACCACTAATGATATTTAGGCTTACTATTGAATTTGCTATTATGATGACTTGATTGAGCTATGTTGATGGAAATATTTTAGTCTTCCACTTTATTTGATTTACTTTATATTTTATACATCAGCAGGACATGATTTCAGGAATTTGGGCATGCTTAACTAACTTTGTCAAGGCACTAGGATGTATTCAATTGGCTTTGACATTAAGCCATGAAAAATAGAATAATGGGAATACTGTTGTCTTTGACAAAGCTTTTCATATTTGAAACCGTGATCAATTTTTTAAATTATTTAATGATCTGTAGCAAAATATGTTCCATAAATATTATGAAATGTCACTTTTTTTCTGCTTTTGAAACTTTTGGGATGAAGAGCTATGATTACTTATTATACAAATGAATGATTTTCTACCTTTCACAAGTTATGACATCCTTGCAGACTGCTTTAAAATTGGTGACACCTTTATAGCAAATTAATGAATGGCTAATGTCTTAAGAGTTGTACCACTGAATTCAACATACGATAACATGTTTTTAGTATTAAGTATTTATATTAAATATACATGTATTAGCTATAAAATACATCATTCTTCAATTAAAAATTACTATTTATAAAGTGAAAGATAAATATAATTTTCATAGTACACACTAGATCCAAATCATCTATATATAATTAAAAATTGAAATAAAATTACATTCATTAGAGAGCATAAAATATTTTTTGAACGTTTTTATGTATAATTTTTTATAAATAAATGTATACGATTATCCCTGCTATATAGTGATATTTTATATTAGTTACCTAAAATATATATACTTTAACAGGCGACCCCAGTATCAATTTTGTTGTTTGTATAAATATCTAAAAAAAAATTGGAGCTGTTGGCCATGTAAGGTCATAAATGCAAAACTATGGCTGTCTAGTCACCATAACACCTGCAGATAGAATCTGAATCCTATCTATCGTATTGGGTTCGAATACGAATCCATTTTCTTAATGAAATCTTAAAAAATAAAATTTATAAATCCTATATAAGGATGTAAGTTAACAAAAAAAAAAAATCTACCTAGTGGCCATTATCTCTTTAAAAAGACGAACAACAATTTCTTCAGAAAAAGCATATTTATGAGCATCAGTTAATAACTGATCTCAAGCGCCAATCTCACTAACACCGTAAGAATTATACTTTTCCTACCTAAATAATCTTATAACTATCGCTAATTATGTGCCCGGCCCTCTGGGAGGTAACAATACCTATCAGGTTGAATGGAAGTAAATGGATAACTTTGCGTATTTGGAACGATTTTTTCCTGATTTCTATGCTTCTCAAATTAGATCGCATGCCATTTAAAATTAGCTACTTTGAACGCGCTATTTCTAAAAATTTATTACCTCATTGCGCAATCTATTTTTTTCTCAAATTTATGGTTTGGAGTTTAAAAGCACATTAATATAATTGCTTACTTAGAAAAGCATGAGAGTCAACTCATTTTAAGATATATATTGTCAAGAAGGGAATTAGGCCAATATAAGTGATAAATATGTTCATTAATGTTAGACAAATAATTTGTTTTAAAGTATACAATTTTATTACTATTCCGTCTAATTAAATATTGAGAAAAGAGAAAAATATATATAATTTACATATCAAATGAAAACATAAAAAAAAAAAATTAATAAATATAAAAGACCATATAATTAAGCAGCATGTGTAAGAATGCATTTATACGTTACAGATTAAATTATATAGTTTTACACAATGCTTAAACCTTTAGAGAGTAACGATTGGCAATTTTCCGTTCACTTAAGACAATAAATATTAGTCATATTTACCTTGGAGTACCCGGGATTTTATTTTTATTAGGGATAAGTTTATTTCCACGTTAAGTTTATTTCACTGATCCAAACGAAATCTATATATATCCTTTATTGTCGAATGAAAAAAATTTCTGTTAATGACAAAAGTCCGGCACGACTATCCATTTTGTGGTATTGCTTGGATATAGAAAGTGACAGCTTATTGGAAGCTTTTTTAGTGTATACGGTTCAAGATTCATTCCTTCCTGGATTATTTTAGCGACGTATCAGTAGAGTCCTTAAGGTTCTTGGACGAGCAGGTATTGGACAGGAACAGCTATATATATTTGGAGCTTAGGGTGATCGTCTTGCACGTATTTGTTCTACCCCAGCATTACAATTATAGCGATCATATAAATTGATATTGTTAAATCCATTTTCTTCTTGAGAGAGTTGATTGAAGGATTTTTAATATTTCATTTTGATAATGCGAGTATAGCAACACCAGTAAACTTTACAAAAAAGGTTCTCGTCTTATAGCTAAAGACGCCGCTCGATGGTGCCTTTTTCGTGCCAAAACACATAAAAATGCCGTTTCCGCGGCCGACACGTTCGAACCCGCGTTTTCTATAATACAACTTTTTTGTTGTGCTACAGATTGCAGGCCGCTATGTCGCGTCGCATCACAGCAAATACATTTTCCGAATTCGCACAGTTTATAAAATGGTTACGGCTTGGCGAGAGGGTGTATGTATTTGAATTGGATGGAAATGTTGTTTTCATTGGATTTTTTTTTTATTTTAAAGTATTGAAATGTTCAGATTTTGTAAAGTAATAATTATCAGACTTTTTACACCATACTGTATTGAAATTTTAATTGGGAAAATGTTGACAAGATATATGTGTAAAGTGAGTTGTAATTAGGTAACGCATCAAGTAACGTACTGTTCGTAACATTCCAAGAGATAAACAAGATTCTACCATGTGTATATTTTTGAAGTAAAAAAGAGCGGTAACACAAAAATATCCAGTAAGAAAAGTACAATTATGCACGGTTTTTTGTAAATTTCATAAAAAGCATGTTATAAACATGGTTAATAAGTACAGAAGACATTTTATATATATTATAACGTTTTCCTTTTTGCTAGGCCTCTACACACTAATATAAACTGCGCGCAAGTTGATCAAATTATGTCAAAAAGAAGAAAGTTGTATTTCTATTTCTAAAAAACATAACTATATTTCCTGATCAAACTTGGCCTATTAATTGTTGAGAATTATGCTATTGACAAAATCAGCTTTTAATTTATTCAATATGGGCGCCAGGTTCTTTTATTCTAAAGAGACCGCTGAAATCTGTCGCCAGCACGTCTCACAAATAAAAAAAGAAAATACTTTTAAACTAATCGGTATTGCATCATACCGTAACGAGAATTATTTTTTGAGATTATTATTCCTGGGCTTATTCAAACATATTGGCAAAGGTAAATTATATATTTAAACATCACTAAAATAATATTAATAAATTCAATAATAATTAATAACTATTATTAATAACGCACAAATGAAAATTGATATTAGAAATATTTTTTTATTATAACAGACTAAAAATCTGTTTAAGTTAAGATTAAAAATCTGTTTATGTTAAAATGAAAATTCCTAATAAGTAAATTAGAGAGAACACCTATAATTCAGATGTGAAATACTAATAAAATAAATAACAGTTAAACAATTAAAAAGTTATTGGTTAAATAAGAGTCTCTTAATCAATTAAAGTCACTATCGGGATCCTTTTATACGTATATTTTTAAGAATTGTTTCCGAACGCTTAAATTTGTCACAATCAGGATAATGAGGCATAACTTACCGGTAAGTTTTAGTGAATTCACGATGGTTGTAGATAACTATGCATAGTTTTTCGGGGTTAAAATGAGCTCACGGCCTTTGATTATTAGTTGATCTTGCAGTCCATTCTCCTAGTCGGTCCCGAAAGCTTTTCTGGTATACATCTTCAGGCACGATGTCTTCAGAAGCTCCGGTTCACTCCAACATGCCGAATTACTTCAGCGTAGAGCGATCTTGGATATATTATTGTTATCCAAGACCAACTAGAGAAACTAACGAACAAGACGTTCCTCCAACCGAATCTCTCCTTTTTATACTAGAGGTCCAGTTTTCGGACTTCTGCGCATGCTATTATCATGGCGTTTTGTGTTTCATAATCTTGTAAATTTTTTATAAACTTTACGTTATAAAGTTCTCTTTTTTTTATCAAGTTTTCGGCCATGTTTAATTAGCTAAAATATTTTTCTTTTAGCTTATCTTTTTACTTGCTTTTGGAATTCTTTTGTTCTCTCCAATTCTACTTTTATTTCTGATTACATAAAAAAAAAATACAGAAGAATAATTTAACTTTCATTGTACGTTATTTTTTTTAAAAAAAAATTAGTCAAAAAAAAATCTAAATTTACTTTTATTTTATAGCTTTTACCAAATGCCAATATTTTTGCAACATATATAAATAAACGTTACAATATATATATATGTGTGTTTGTTGTTGTTTAAAAAAGTTTTACTTTCTTTTCTCAGACTACGGTTATACTTTGTTGAATATAGTTTATATTTATTGTTATCATTTATTTTATAGATGTTACTAAAACAAAATATTTACAAAAATACGATTTTGATATTTTTTATTTTAGCATTACAAACAACAGAACACTAACCCTAAACCTAAAACTAACCCTAAGCCTAACCCTAAAACTAATCCTAAACCTAACCCTAAAACTAACCCTAAACTTAACCCTAACAACTTTTACTTTTTGTTGTCATTCTATTTGAAGTAAAAATAGCGATAAAGCCGTAACCCCAGTAAAAAAAATATATGATAGAAAATTGATTTTTCTAATAAAGCAAAATAAAAAACATGAATCAAATTGTAATTTGTTTATTTTATTTTACATTTATTATTATCATTTAATTTGTATATGTTAATAAAAAATAATATTTAAAAAAGACTATTTTGTTTTGTTTTTATTTTCGCATTACAAAAAACACATCAAAATGATTAAAATCAACGGCCTGGCAATGGTCATATTTTATAGTTTTAGCGTGAAAACGGTGCCATTGAACGGCGTCTTTATCTATAAGACAAGCACCAAAAAGAAAAATATTAATACAACATTTCTGACTGAAAAACCCTCTTATTCCTTGGCTCCAATTCTCTCCTTTTTTTTTCCAATTCACCCAATTCTTTTATTTCCCAAAATAATTTATCAGCATTGAGATCTCTATTTCTTAGGCATGCTTTTAACACCTTTCTTTTAGGTTTCTTTTATCGCTGTACATTTACTTAAGATTTCTTGGAATTTAGAGTGGTTAAGTAATGGGACAAAAGACACAAAATTGCCTCAAGGTAGATATATCAAAGTTCTTTCGTTACTCTCATTAAAATACTATGTACAATAAAACGAAAGAAAAATATACATTTGAAATAAGTAATAATACAAAAAAAAATGCATATATTTGCATATAACTGCACTCCCATAATTTATTAACACATTTTTTTGAATGTATTCTAAAACAAACCACTATAACTATATACATCTTTCTTCCTCCTTTTGTTTTTTAAATAAAAAAAAAAAAACTTTTGAATTTTATCTCTCTTTTCGACAAATATATACGATTCTTTATATACATACTCGCACAGTGAGCCCAATTTATGGGCCTTGTACTTCTCTAAGCAGTTGGGGAATATTATGTAACTCCCTTGTAACAGGGTTTGAACCTGGCTAGTGTTACAATACGTATAGATTTTTAATCTAAATGCTTATCAGATACAATTGAATTTACATTTTGTATCATTTTATACATTTCCTTTTTAACTTCCCTAAGATGATTAAAATTTGCACCCATTATTTATTTTCTTTGTGCCTGAAATAGGCATTTAATAATATCATATGTGAGATTTAAGTTTGTCTATAATATACAATGAAATACTAGTAAGTTTATATTTTTTAATCTGCCAAAAATATTTCCAATAAAAAAAAAATCAAATATTACACTTCAACAATCATTTAATGGATTAATAAGCATTTTTATAGGATTATTTCTATTTTTTGTATTTTTGAAATGGCTTTTTTTTTTTTCTGCAACCTGGAAGTGTTAGTTATTTTCTTTATTGAAGAAATTATGTTTCACTATGTTCATGGCAAAATCCACAATTGTGTTTAGAATTATGGGCAAAAATTGCTGTCACTGTTATTTTTTGTGTTTAAAGTGAATAATCTCCATTTGCTTTACTATAATACTATATTTGGTTTATTTTAAAATTATATATTTTTTGTCTTTTAACTGCATAAGAAATTTGAAATAATACATGAACTCATAATTTATTATTTCATGATATATCATTAAAAAATAGATTTTAATGTATGATAACATGTTTACAAAGACTCAATTGGATTAAAAAATTCCCCTTTTTATTAGATTCTCAAAAAAGCACCATTTTAACAACTTCAAAAAAAAATGAAAAGGAAAATAGTTCAATAAAAACAAAAAAATATGCTTTTATGAAATGACAATATTTCTGCAGTTTCCAATTGTTTTATAACAAGTGTAGATTCTTAAGATCTCTGATATTTCCCAAGAATGACAAGTTAACAGAGAAGCAGATTCATTATTTTTTTTACTTTTTAGTCAGCAATTTGCATAAATATCGCACTAGTTTAGTTTTTTACATTGAAAATGTAGAAGGAAGAAGCATGAATTTTGATTAAGAATTATTTGATAATAAATAAGAAGTCGATAATTTATTTCACTAATGTTAAAAATAGCAATCAAAATAGATATCAAGATTATTTTTTCTATACTAATTACTAATAAAGTGCAATAAATATCAATATTATTTTAAAATTATCTTTAATTTATCTCAAATAAAATTGCGAAATCGGTTAAGTATTTTTTTTAAAAATATTGATAAAAATCTATTAAAAATAAAATTATCTAACCCTGTCATCAAAGTCATCACATCCATAATGATAATAGTCATAAGATCCTTTCATTAAATTATAATTAAAGACTGGATTTGGCAAATTTTCGTGAACGCATTTTAGTAAATCTATAGACGCGGACATTCTAAATTGCTTTTTCCAGAAATATGTAATCGATGGCTTTGATAATATTACTATTGTTAAAACTTTGATATAAAAATTTGTTATGATTTCAACATTATGACTATTTTTAAAAAATTAAATCAAATAAGTAAGACAAAAAAATAAAACGATCAACTTACAAATTAATTGTGCCTTTGTTGACTTTTGATAGACTAAAGTTCACTTTTGAGCATGCGTAGAATAATATGGCCCGGCTTTTTCAAAATAAAATTTCTAATTAAAAAAGTCATGTTTGATTTAGAGTTTAGCAAGAATACACTAAACTTAGCGATTATTACGTACTGAATTCTTTTTTTCATGTAAATATAATATTGAAAATAAGGGAGTAGCTAGGTTGAGCTAAGCCCACTTTTTGGCGAGCAGAAACGATTTGATTATCCACAAAAATAATTTAACGGTGGAGGGGGTATTCGCTTTATTATACAGTACACTGTATACAAAAAGGTGTCATCTGTCGAATTAAATGAAAGTAATTTATGAGATTTATTACAAATATTAGTCGTACTTAGCCAAAGAAGGATACGAATTGTAGACACAATATATAATGTAATAGATGGCTGAAAAATATTTGTTGAAATGTGAGAAAAATACGTGGAATTTTTATATGTTTAAATATACTTAAAACTTTTTTCAACCACAATCTATGGCATGATTTGTAATAATTATCAGCATATCAAAAATGTCTAGCCTCATATATGTGACTATAAAAAATTTAATATTTGTAAAATTGTAAGATTCACATGCTGTCATAAATATACTTAAAGAATAATTTATTATTGCCTTCATAAATTATTTGGAAAGAATTTTTCGCATATTTCTTCAGATCATCTCTTTCACAAACTAAGACATTTATGCATTATTTTCAAGACTCTTATATTAGAACTGCTATTAGTAAAATAGGATATCATGCAGCCACAATCTATTATTGAATAAATAGAAAAAAAATAATTACATTCCTATATTATTTTTACATAATTATTACTTTAAGTAATATCAATGATTATATTATATAAGGTACACTAAAATTGTAACTTATATCAAAGTAGCCAGCACAAATCCTTAATCTACTCTTTTTAACCTTCAGAGATAGAGTGTTTGAGTTAAGAGTTCTTATGATGGTTTTTTAGTGCTTCTTAGCCATTAAATTGACCTATATCTCAACTCAAGTGAAAAATGAAACTTCTATGATTTTATATGAAATTTTGCTTGTTTTTTGCTTTGGAGTAATATTTGATCATTCAGTATTTCAATGAGAGAAGTGGCGATAGAATTAAGCCTAATTAATGAATAATTAGCTTAATTATACTTTAATTAATTACATGTTTTAATTAGCTTGGTTATTTTATTTTTAATTAAAATGTTTTCTAATGAATTCTAAATCAATGTGCATATTTTCAATTAATATTCTAAATAAACAAATATCTAAATATTAAACAAATATCCTAAAGCATTAAAACAGTTTGTATATATACAATTTAAATATTTCTTATTCCTCCTACTTTAGAAAATAAAGTTACTTCTGCTTGTGCGTAATTCTTTAAATACTTTGGAAATATTTGTTGTTGATTTAAACCTCTCCTTAGGTAATATTATCTTTGGATTCATGTTGTACAATTCCATAGTTTAAATAGAAATTCATATATTACAATACTAGATGAAAAACAAAATTTTATTAAAATTCTTCTTCAATAAAAATATACAACATATATAAACAAAATAGCTTTTCCATCATTCATTTCAAAAACTAACTGCCTTTAACATCAAAGAATATCTTCATGAGATTGATGGTCTCAGATTCAAAAAGTTTTATCAGCAAAGTTTCTTTTATTTTTCCATCAATCACATAAAGACATCCTTTGATGTTAAAGGAAGTTGGATTTTGAAGTGAATGATGGGAAGACTATTTTGATTTGTGTATATATATGTTGTATGTTTTTCTTGAATTTCACTTGAAAAGGTCTACTTATTAATAGAGGAAACCATAGTTGTAGAAGAATTTTGTAAAATTTTGTTTTTTGGCTAGTATTGTAATGTTACATGCATTTCTATTTTATTTATAATTACTAGTATAATGTTAGGCAATATTAAATTTCATACTTGGATTATAAAGTCTTAGGTTCAGATTTTTACTGTTTTTCTGTTAGTTGTTTACTTGTTGGCACTTCTGCTTCATCTGGTTTTAAAGAAGCCTTAAATCATTATTGTTCACATCATTAACCTTTAGTTTAATGACATGGTTTTTATGTGCATTTGAAATTCAACACTATTCTCCAATTTCACAATCATGGTAGATTGGGTAGCTTTTTATTTCTTACACTTTCTATCCAATTTTTATTTATTCTATTTCTAATAACTTTATTAAAATTACAAATGTAATTTATTTCAAGAAAGCTAATTGGATTTTCTTCCTTAGATATTAACAAAGTTTGTTTTTAAGTTTAAACACTTGCCAACAGAAGTCTTATGCTGAAGAAGCAAAGTAGTATATAATAACATTTGTATATTGGAAGTATTTGTTTTCTTCAATGTTTGCTTTAGTGATTGAATGGTATTTTCCACCATCTCATTTGTCTTCATATAGTAGACTAGTAAAGTGTATGGGTCTGATCCTTTCTAAAATATTTTTTGTAGTAGTGAAGCGGGTTTCATTGTCTGAAACAATTGTCTTGGGTGATCCATGATGTGACAATATTTGTTTTAATTTTATGATTGCTTCAACTACTCCAGCATTTTTAACCAGGAGATAATACTGGCTACCTGAATCTTTTTAAAAATATTACTTGTATAGGATCCAGGGACATCTATGTGGACCTTTGCCATGGCTTGTTGCCATGCCCATGAAATGTAATTCTTTAATGCAATTATACTTTAGATTGGTTTTTTGTGTCCTCTTTTATATAGGTTAAATCCCATAGTTAAATTAGGCCACTAGTCATATTATCATCCAGAGCTTTAGCTTTTGTTATATCTGGATGTCCTATTCCTATACTTAGTTTTTATTGATGAATAAAGATTCATGAATTTTCAGAAAGTCTTTGGAATGATAATTATTGGTCTGTGAGCTGACTAGCCTTCCTGATCTACATCAGTAATTGATATCTTTTGAGTTTATTTTACCATTTCATTATGATTTTTGATTTCAGCACTACTACATAATTATATCTTCTAGCTATATTGTACTTTCTTATCTGTGTTTTTAGACAAAGAATCTGCAAGTTCTATATACTTGCTTTGTTTATACATTAAATTTTGTTATATTTTTCTGTCTTATTTTTCATAATTTCAAATAGTCTCATACTTATTGTGCATTTGCTAAAAACTTAAGAAATGATTTATAGTTAAATATGACACTGATGATTTTTTAATTTATGTATATAACTTATAAATGGTGGTCAATTCTTCATTATTTAGTTGGCTGTTGTTTTTTTCAGCCTTTTATAAATTCATAGATATATGTGCTGTAAATCGTTTAACAATTATAAACTGGATGAGAGTTTAAATATTCACTCCAAATTTAGAAGTATTGGTTGTTGATGTCATTTCTTAATTGCTATCAAAAATGATTAACAATATCAAAGGTTTGACTCTTTTAAATAGCTTTTCTTAAGTGTCTGTCCTTGTGCATTTTTTAGTTTTTTAGGAACACCATAAATTGATTTAACCACAAAGACCTTTCACTTTAAAACCTTTGAAATTGTTAATGAAATTAAAGAATATTGAAGCTTATTTTCATTCAACAATATGAATGTACTTTTGTGCAAACCAAAACTGTATTTGGTGATGTTTTTTTATTATTTTTTGATATGACCCAAAAAATTTTATTTTATGCACACCATGAATTTTCCTGTATTAAGCTTTGTTTTAAATTTATTTAACCATTTGCAGATTGTCAGCATCTGATGCAACATTTTCTCTCAATTTGCTGAAATAAAAATTCTATCAATGTAAGATATGACTCTTTGTAAACCTATTCCAGTGAGTCAATTTTGATTTGAAAAGTGTTAGGTGCACTGGTTATACCACGTAGCGATCTAATGCATTTTAAATAAATCTTAAGATTTACAATCGTTAATATTTGCACTGATTACTTATTGGTGGATATCTAGTAAATGAAAGCATTGAAAATTAATTTTGAAAAGTAAAAGACCTTTTGTAATGTTGCTAAAAATTTCATTTGGAAAAGGATATATTCCTTGTTTTTTTTTTGTTTACAATTATTCTAATATTCTCAAACTTGTATTTGGATCATTGACTTTGTTACAAGTATGATAAGCTATCTTTCTCTAAATGTATTGTCAACTTAAGGATACTTTTAGTTACTAATTTATGAATATTTTATTTCATTTTCACTCTCTATATTTAAGAAATTTTGTATAATTTTTATATAATCATATAAGCCTTACAAATCAATTTTATTTCAATTGAATAAATCTGGACTTTTTTTACTTTAAACAATTCCAGTTGTTTTGTTGTATTTCTTATGATATGGAAGGATTTTTAATATTAATTCTTTTATTCCCATTATTACAGAAGACACTTTTTCAATAGTTGGATTTATTTTTCTATTCACAGATATACTGTTGATAGGATGTTTACATTTCTAATTTGATAGGCACAATAACCTATCCATCAAATGTTAGTAAATTACCACTCACACCTTAAGATTTCAAATTCATTTTTTGTACTGGAAAGGCTTTCAAATATTTTGCAATCAGAGATATCCAGCTTTTTCTAAATAATAGATACTCCTGCCTATTTTCAATTTTTATACTTATCCATTTTCTGTATATCTGGACTTTTAACATGATCATGATCTATGACACCTTTATTTTTGGCTATAATTTTTGTTGCAACTAATGATTGATGTGTTTATAATTTACTCTTCTGTTCTTTCAAAACAAATTTCTGGTAGTTTTTAGCCCTTTAGTTTGAATGAATTTATTATTCCATTATGTGATTTAATTTACCACAGTAGTGGCATAATCCCCCCCTGTTTATTTGTAGATTATTTGATTCATTCTTAATTTTTATAAATTTTAGTAGGACAGTCTTTTCTAATAGTACAAAATTAAAACTTGATTTTACTCCCACTGTTTTTTGTAATTAAATCACTAAACATCACATGATCGCCATTTCTTATGCTTGCACAAGCTGTTAAAACAGGCAAAACTCTCCATACAGTAGTGCCACACAGCCAGAGTAATCAGTGGATGCATTGATTTGCAAAGTATTTGAAAACCTTTCCAGTACAAAAAATGAATTTAAAATCTTAAAGTATGAGTGGTAATCTACTAAAGTTTGATGGACAGGTTATTGTCCTTATCAAATTAGAAATGTAAACATCCTATCAACTGTATATCGGTGAATAGAAAAATAAATCCAACTATTGAAAAAGTGTGTTCTGAAATATTGGGAATAAAAGAATTAATATTAAAAATGCTTCCATATCATAAGAAATACAACAAAATAACTGGAATTATTTAAAATAGAAGAAGTCCAGTGTTTTCCTAAAGGTTTGTGTTGATAGTGTTCTAATTGTATTTTTATATTGGACTATTTCCATCATCTAATATGTGTATTGAATGTTTTTAGAAAAATTAAATTTTATTTAAATATTCCAAATACATTCAACTAACCTGTTTGATGTGCTATTACTAATAGTTCAATGTATTTCGAATATTTAAATAAAGTTAAATTTTTCTAAAGACATTTGATACACATATTAGATGATGGAAGAAGAAGTCCAGATTTATTCAATTGAAATAAAATTGAAGCATAAAAATGGTGATCATGATGTTTAATGGTTTAATGCTAATCCTACCTAATAAAATAGTGGTGGTTATGGTTATTAAAGAACCAAAGACACCTACACTGAACTAAGTTCAGACCTACATAACTATATAAGCTAATGAGCTTAGATTGAAAATATTATGTTTTCAATTTTAAACTCATAGTTTTATAGTTAAATAGGAATAAAAGGTGGCTTCTGAAGAGTTGCATTAAGACCTAGGTGCAGTTCTTTCAGATCCAAGGCTCCTCACTGATGAAAGCCCCAAGCTGGAAACTAATCAGGAGATACAGGATGAGTAGGCACTAAATAGGGATTTTATGCACAAACCTTCTTGCATCCATCGATTACTTTGGCTTGCACTGACATTACTGTATGAAGAATTTTGCCTGTATTTAGTAATAGGAGTTGTCTCCACAAATATCAAATCCATTTTACAGATTGCTAACCAGGTCTGTTTTCAGATATGCACCATAAAACCTAATCAAAGAGAACTCTGTCAAAGAAATCTTTATCTGCACAGACTTTTGTCAAAATTCTAAAAATGGTAGCATATACTTTTACTTTTTCCCCTCTCACTTGTTACAAAAATGAAACAACTATATGCTAAAATAATTGTATAGCTTCTTTATTAATTTTCATGCAGTAAATCTTGTGAATTGATAGGCTCACATATTCTATTTGATATTTCAGCCATTTTCTGCCCAGTAAACATAATGCAATTGTCATTGGGCAGTCATGTTGAACTCTCTACTGATACTCTTTACTTGATTTATTGTCTGAATAGATTTAAATCAATAACATTTAACCACAAACTGAAAAACTGCATTTCTAAAAACCGACTACACTTTCCAAAACCCTTTAGATTCAATTGTTATATAGCTACATGTTATTGCTACTAGTATGATAGTCATGCAGCCAGGCATAATCTATGTTTGAATGAAGTTATATTTAATATTAAATGAAATATGTGTCAAAAAGTGGAATAACTTAACTAATACTTTTGTTATTATTAAGAATGTATTACATCAAACTAATATATTAAAAATAAGAATTTAATACATATGTACATAAAAATATCATATACTCATTAATTGAGTAAAGCCAATTACTCAAAACTTTAATATCTATAAATGTTAATCATAATCAATTCTTAAGCTATCAACAATCTTAACCTCTAGTCAAGGCAACCTTCTTTAACAATGAAGGTGGTACCACCTTCATCTGGACTGATACATTTATATAGACACTAAAGATTGCAAATTGACCAAGGAGTGTGAGACTAATAATGCAAAGAAGTTTAAACAAACCTCATTAATCAGGAAAATATAACCTGTTCTGAAAGGAGACTAATAAATAGTCAATTATAAGTCCCACATTTTGAAAGCAGATTAACAATCATTTATAACTTCCAAATTATATATAAAGTATATATTTATTAAGATAATAAAGCCAATTACTCAAGGGTCCTTTATCAAGTTGCAATTTTTAGTGTCTATGTAAACACATGAGACCATAGATAAAGGTAGTACCACCTTTATTATTAAAGTAGGTTGCTGTGACTATAAGTTGAGATTGTTGATATCTTAAGGATTGATTGTACTCCTTAATTGACACTTTACAATGCAATTTAATGTAAAATAGAACTTATTTCTTCCTGCTTACAGTTTCAACTGCCCAGCAATCATTATCAGAGCTATAACATTTAAAGAGATATAACCATACAATTAATATGTATTTATAAAAACATATATATATATATTATAAACAATAGTCCATATTATTGATTTTTAAATAATATAATTCTTTAATTAATAACACTCTTTTATCTTATTCTATTTAACTGATTTCTTTTATATAGTTTTATATTTTTAATATATATTTCTAACATATATATTTTTAATATATATTTAAATTGCATTATCAATGCAAATAAAAAAAAGAAATGGAAAGAACATCCTATAAATATCTTCATACATAATTTAGATTAATTAAAACAAAAATTGAAATACATTCCTATATTTTTCGTACCTAATTACTATTTTAAGTTATATACATTATTAGATATTTATTCGCATATACATTTATCTTTACAGGTTAGGTAAAATTATAATCTAGATAGACAGCCTATATACACTCCTAATCTACTTTTAATTTTTAAAGGTTACAATTATTACTATGTTAAGATCTGCCATGAAGGCTGATTTTTAGTGATGCAAGATATGAATATTTAAACTTTTATAAATTTTAGTTCTTTTGTTTTCTGGAATAATATCTAATCAATATTAGTATACCAAGGAGGTGAGAGCTGCTAATATATTTAATCTTAATTGAGGGTTAATTGACTTTATTCTGCCTTAATGAATTACAATGTTTATTATAAATACTTTCTCTCTCTTATTAGTTTTATTATTTTAGTTTTAATTAAAGTGTTTTTTAATTCTTAATTATTCTATGTTTACTGGACTATGCCTCTAAGCCACATATTGATACCTCAAAAGATAACATAAGTTTATTAATGGTTACTATCAGACCTCATGTAAAATATAATATATATTATGGTTTTATGGAAAACTGACTGAAGAACCATTTCCATATTCTCTAGACATGCCTAATAATTATCTTCAAAGATGAAATAAACCTTATATTTCTATATCTCAATCCCAAAGAGCACCTGGATTATCTGTACTCACGTCTGTATGTTATAAATAAAGTTTATGTTGGCAGACAGTACTTTAGAAAATTTGCATGGCAAATGTTAATGGATATTAAATTAGAATAAATTATGATAATTAGTACAACTATGAAAAGGGTGAACTGATATCAGTTTCTAACAAGCATGTGAGTTAAAAAAACTAATGAGTTGAAAGTAATGAAGTTTTCTCACACTGAGAAAAAAATCAGGGCTAAGTTAGAGTTATTTTGTGATTCTAAATGCTTTGAGAGTGAAGATTATCAGTTATGCAAATGGACAGATTTGAAGTGATGTAAAGCATTGTCTGTTAGTTATCTTAAATATTAAATAACTACAAGTTAAGGGAGAAATCAAGCTATAGACTTTAATGTGTAAGAGTTAATGGAAACTAGTCAAAAGTCTGTATTAGATATTTGCAGTATGTAAAAAATTCTTATCACACACAAACTTGTTTTTAAATTTGGTCCCAAAGTAAAGGGATATTTATTTTTATTATTAATCATTTATTATTCAGAATCTATCATAAAAGAATTATGGCATTAAAAATAAATTCCAAACAATTTCAGATCTAACAATAAAAGTAGTTGAATTTGATCTTTCTGACTGCAAATGTAGTCTCATCAACAAATTTAGAACAATTTCTGGTTGTTGCACATTTCTGCTTTATAAATAAAATTTACCACCCATTGATTTATTTAAATGTGGACAAAAAATAATTAATGTCTGCTGAATTTATGGTTATATTAGCAAATTTCTTGATTGGAACTTCTCTAGGTTTTGTTATGATATATTGTTAATAGTTTAGATGTCAAAAATCCATATATTCAATGCGAAATAACAAAATATAAATAATGATTAATAAAAGTGTATATCAACATAAAATCAATAAAATTTCAAAGGATGAGTATTTTACTTAATTGTTACTGAAGATATCAATACAAGTTTCAAATTCTCCTTTTAATACATGTGATAATATCTTATATAAATACAACTTATGCACTCTACTTTGAATATAGCTCTGAAGAAGACTGCAGGTCAGTTGAAATATAAGATTATGTATGCATATAGATACAATAAAAGATTTTTGATAAAAAGTGTTCAAAGTAGTGGATAAATTGCATTTATATAAGATATTATATATAAATCAGCATTTATATATATATATGATTAAGTTTCAGTGGGAATGACATTCAGTAAATTCTAGTAAATTTCATCGGCGTCATTCATTCATACGTTATATATAGTAATTTAAAGTGACTGTTCTATAGTCACACCTTCTGTGCCAGTACTTCAGATTTGCTCGTATATAAATATTTGAGTCATAGGAATAAGAGGATTCCTTTTATTCCTGCATAAATTCTATATCTTGTATTGGTCAGACGGTATTCATTTATTATTTAACACTCGCAAAAGCGTTTGCACAATTTGGCTTGAAAGGCCGATATGAATGTAATTATAAGATATTATAGTAAAATAAAGGAAGTAGTGAATTTGGTAATATCTGATAATAATTAAATATTTCACAGCATAATATATTTGAACGATTCAAAACATTTATTAGTACAAAGACCAGTACATATTATTATGATTAATTAATCACCATTAGTCTCTGGTTAAGAAATATGTTCTTCATGACATATTTCATGTATTTGTATGGATGCTAGCATATTTAATCAAGGGAATGCTCTTTTGATCATTGGGCTTCCAAATAATTCAACATAGGTCTTATTGTTTTGGTGAATATTATTACTTCAAAATATTACAATGTTTAGAATATATTTAAGCATATTCATTATTAACTTTATGAAGTCTTTTCTAAACTATATTCATCACCGTCATTAAAATCTCTAGAAACTATAGGTGTGAAGAATATTACCAAGTATATTCAAATGATAAGTGATAAAGTATTACAAATGTTATATATAGAGAGCTCACAAATAAGCTCTTAACAAGCTTTGCAGAATATCCCCAATCCAGACCAGTTTCTGCTATTGGCTTCCTCAGTGAGATACTAGGATATTCAAGTTTTAGATTAAAAATAACAGGAAAAGGCTAGCACATTATCTAATGGATAACTATTAAATTGAAAATCTGAAATTTTCAGACATCCATATGTCTTCCAATCCAGCTAGCTAACTTAAGTAGCCAGTAGCAGAAAGTGATCTGGGTTGGGGATATTCTGCAAAGCTTGTTAAGAGCTTATTTGTGAGCTCTATATATAACATTTGTAATACAAGCTTGTTAAATTAGGTCATGTGACATATGTCTTGATTTCTTTATAAGTGATAAAATAAGACATGAATACCAGACATACCAAATTAAACATAAAAATACAAATATTCTCAATTATTAATTATTTGTAACAAACAAAATTAAATTTTGGATTGTGAAATTGCATTTAAATAATTTAATAATCATCTATTTATCAATACATACCAGACAATGGCAATATACCTAGTAAACTATTCATTATATTTATTTATTTATATTTTAATTTATGTTGTAAATTATTTTTCCTTTCCACTAAATTGCATCAAAGAAAGTTTAACTTTTTATATTTTAATCTACAGTGTAAAATTTTTGATTTAAAAGTTTATTTTTGAATATTTTAATTCATGAGAGAAAACTTTTGATTTATTTGAGTTTAGAAAAACATTTCCAACTATATTTATTTTAACATATAACAGTTTCTGATTTGAAATGGAACATGCTTATAAACCTATTATTAAAAATTTCAGTCAAATTTAGAGCAAAACTTCACTTCTTATACTTTTCATTTATATTTGGAATCTTCACTCAAAATTCCCTCTTATTATTATTAATTTACTATTAACATTTTTTTATTAAAAGTTATTTTATTAAAATTTTTCTGACTTATACTTTCCTTTCGTGGCAGATAGAATAAAAAATATTCCTTAACGTTGTGCATATTTTCAACGCTTTTTGTCTAATAAAATTTAGTTTAATTTTTTATCAAAAATGGTCTCACAGCATTGACTTTATTGTAGCAATCTATATATTTACATCAATGCACTATCAGAAACATTTTAAAATGGTAATTGTACTGATAGTCTTCATGCTTCATTCAGTTATATTTTCAGGATTAATTTTTGTCATATCTGACCTTGCCTTCAAAAGTGGACTAGTCCAGACTCCTTCCTTATCTGATCAGAGTGGACATTGTTTCCTGCTGACCAATAGGCTGATGTACAGACAAACATATAGCAATGTTAAGTCCAGGCCAATAAGCAAGCATGATCACTGAATCCAAGTGCTTCCAATAAGGTAAAGGATCTGCCATTAAATAATCAGCCTTTCTGGATGCAAGGCAGATAGATAGTGAGAGAGAGAGTGTTAACATCAGTCAACCTGAATGACTGAACATGCTCTCCAGTGAAACCTCTGCCATCAGCAAGGATGTCTTCACTAGCCATTATCTGACATCTCAGCAGTGAGGCAAGTCCACCTAGGACTGAAAACTGCAACATCTGCAGTCGACTTGAGGCAAGCTGTCTAAGTGCAGCTGGAAGAGTCTGAACTAGAGTCAACTCGTGGTAAGCTGTCTAAGTGCAGTCAGAAGAGTCTCTCTTGAACTTGTGAGGCAGGCTACACTTCTGAAGGCAAGGTCAGATATGACAATTTTACATCTAATTTAATATCAAATGAATCTATTCGTTGGAAAGAATCTTTTATAAGAGGAGATAGTCATGTGATGTTAATAACAGTTATACTGAAGAAAAATCACAAAAAAATATACTCACAATATATAAGGCTTTTTGGTAATACATAATCTCAGTAATTAATCATCAGCTAAGATACTATATAACACTGTCTCTGATTCACTCTTTTTTTTTCAATTAAGACTCGACAATATTCATTACATTCCATAAAAAAAAAAAGATGATTATAATTAATTTTAAAATAAATTTGATATAAAAGATTACATTAATCCAAGTACAAAAAGAATTATTAAAATACAAATTTCATCTTTTAAATCAATTTTAACTTAAAAATTTGTTTTAAAACAAAATTTGATTTTTTTACTACCTGTATGCAATATTAGATATTTGGCAATTATACCAAAGCTTACAATCTTTAAGTTTAACTATAAAAAAAATATTTTTTTTTCCAATCTTAAAAAAAATTTGCACTAAAATAGCTTGTTAAATTTATTTACTTGAACAAAACTTTTGTTTATAAATAGATTTTGATAGAAATTAAATATTTATTTAGAAATAAATAAAGTATACTATATGTACAGGTATAATACTGACATTACTAGCTGTATATGAGTCTACACTTGTATTAAATAAATCATAACACGCAATTTAAAACTTAACAAGACAAGTTTATTTATTTGCAATTAAGGTATTAAAATTAATAAGTATAATTCACTTTATATTCTTCAAAGTGACCACAATAAACTATCACATGAAAATAGATTATTCACATGCGCAGTGAAATATATAAAGAATTCCTATATTTGTGAGTTATCATTTTACTTCAGTTTCTTAAGCACATATGTTATAACTTATATTGACGGTTTCCTCATCATCTTAAATTAATTTGTCTTTATTACTTCTGCCTGATTCTATTTATATGAATAGTTAGCCCACACACTAAAGTCTTGCAGGTTATTTTATATATCAGTCCTGCCTGCATAATATGGGCTTATTTGCATTTATTATCTTTATTTATTATTCAATCATATTCTTGCTTTATATTAATTTTTCTAGAGTGGTAATAGTAGAAAGAGGTGACAAATTATGATGAACTATCTATATGTAAAATGCAAAGTTTTAATAAACTTTATTTACATTATAATATACCCAAAAAGTTATTCCACTCCTTTCCCCATTCTAGAAATAATTACAGGTTTAACAGTAAATATAATTATTTAGTCTTGCAAATTTTCTATGATTTCTCATACATCTAAATGGAGGCATAGGTCTTTAATAATCATGATAAGTTGCTTTTTCTGTTTGATATGGTGATGATAGATCTTCCACAGGCTGTATAATAGGATCAATGGATAGTGCACTCAGCAAGATTTGCTTGATAATCCTGGCTGGCAGTGGACATTTCATTATTTTGCACTAATGAGAAAGAATCATCAGATCCCTCTGCTTTATAAGAGTTCACTTTTTATTGGCTAATGAAAATTGGCTGTTATCAGTATGTAATACTACACTCTGATGAGATTGTAGATGATTGATATGTCTCTTCAAAAATTTTCCATTATCCAATTTAATCAGGCCCGGATCCAATAAGTGCAGGGTCCAATTGGATTTTTTTTTGGTGGGGCCTTCCATATATTAAACTTAAATAACTTTTTGTTCATTTTGGTGGTGATGCAGGATCCCTTCAAGTGCAGGGCCCGATTTGGCCCAATTGCTCCAATCGCCTTAAATCTGGGCCTGAATTTAATTAACCAATTTAGGTAATAATTATATAATGACATCTTCAAAAGCCATTTCCTATTTAAAATGTCTCTAACCAAAACTAGTTTGCTAGTTTAAAATTTCTCACAGTATATCAATGATATTAAAAAAATAATCACAGAGAGGAATGGTGGCAGCACTTTATCATAATTATATTAACAATTTAAAGACACAAAAGAAAACAATAATGAACTAAATTTTATGCATTAGTAATTCTTTTTGAATAGGTAGACTGTCATTCATATAATATGTAGAAATCATTTGATGACATCTTATAATAATATCAATGATCTTTCAGATATATTTTTCAAAGAATGGACTCTTATCTGTAATTCATTAACAGAGGATTATCTTCTAATCTGAATACAAATCTTTTGCAATAATAGACTGAACCATAATCCTTTCCCATATAGTTTAAATTATTTATCATTTACCTGAGGTTAAATCAAAATTAGTTTTTATAAATAATTTCCTTGTAAGCTGACTGGTACTATTTACACTTGTAATGCAAGAACTTCATTTTCTGGTGATTAATACTGTGTTCTTGTTCTGGAGAAAAAAATCATACACTAAACTTCAGGATATTCAATTAAATATTACCATGAGAAATATTTCTGTAATGATTTCCTGTTCATTTATACATTTTTCCAACAGTTATCAGAAGAGAATTTGCCTATGAAAATTGTATAAAAGACTGTTTTACAGATGGGACTTGCCAATAACTCAAGATATAGTTCCACCATTTAAGATTTGTCTCAATCTACAATTAAAAAATTATTGTTTAAAAAATGAAATGTGAGTTTCCAATTTTTTTTCCAATCCAATAATTATCAAGCAATATTTAATCTTATTAGATGAAATGGAAGACTCATCAATAAATTCAAGATAACACATAGATGATGCATTCACTTGTTCATAAATGAAATTTAGAACCATTACTCTATAAAAATGAGAACAAACAAATTTTGAACTACATTATTAATGAACACTAAATATATTATTATAATAACAGAATTGAAGGGTTTGATAAAGCCACTAGTGGATTCATTTTCTGCTCAAGCTTCCTACAGGTTCATTTATGATATTGTATTAATAATTAACAGCCTAAAAAAGTCGACATATTAAGCAAATACAACACTATGATTCTGGTAGTGGTCTGCTGAAAGCATGCTTAGTGCATTATAAAAGTCTTGAATTTCAACTTTTACTTTTTTGCAATACTCAATTACAATGAGTTTATAAGAATTACATTAATTAAAGAAAAGAGAATTAAATATTTAGAATTAAGTAAATAATAATAATATATCAGATTACTATAACCAAGCAATAATCACTAATCTTTTAAAACATTTTATTTTACAATCTTATTTTTAGAGCTACATTTACACTTTATATCACTATGAAATGTATTAATAAAAAATCTATTTCTTTTATTCTCGTTCTGCTATATATTGTAAGCATAAATGATCAGTAGTTGACAGATGATAGTGCTTAATAAAGCCTCATCCAGTACTGTCCTATTTATATAGTCAGATTAGTTCTAACTCGTAGCTTTCATCAGTGAGAAGTTTTGAATTGGATATAATTCACCTTTCTTATCAGTCAACTTTTACCTTTTTTTTTTATTGGTAGGCTATCATCCTGAAATTCAAAACACCTTAATATTTTGAATCTAATTCAACTTGCTTGCTCGGTTATTTAGATCTGACATCAATTCAGCATCTATATGTTTTAATATCCTTGGTTTTTAAATAAATGTAAGCACTGATATCTTGTGATCAGAATTGTTAAAAACAACAACAAATATAGCAAATCTATTTCTCCTATGCCAATTCTGCTATCTAATGTAAACATCAATAATCAATAACTGCCAGATGTCTTGCATTGGTGGTCGAGAGGTCAGCGCAACTGCCTTGCACTTGCAGGCAGTTGCCTGGGTTGCGGGTTCACATCCCGGCCAATGCTGTGACACTTAAAAAAACAACTGCCAGATTATAATGCTTAATAAATGCATGTCCATATCTCCAGACTAGTTTTTAACTTGTGATTTAATCAGTGAAGAAGACCAAAATATAATGTCTAATTATGCAAGCAAGTTAGCTTAGATTCCAAATATTAAGATGCTTTTGAATTTTAACTTGTAGTTTGATAGTAAAAATAAAATAAAATAAAAGATGATTGCTGGAAAAAAAGCATTATATTCAACAAATCGAAATACTAAGTAATAACCTGTAGATTTATACTTTATGTTTGTCTAAATATGATAATATAAATCATGCTATCACACTTACAACGTAAAGCTGTAACAACAAATAGAAAAATAAATTAAATGGCTAACAAATAGAAAAATAAATTAAATGACTAAGCCATTTAATTTATTTTTTCTATTTGTTGTTACAGATTATCAAATCCAAATACTTTAGATTCAGATCCAAAACTCCTCACTAAGGAAAGTCGTACATGAGAAATTTGTCTGGGAGTATGGGAAATAACTGCAATGTATTAGAATTTATTAAGCACTCCCAACTGGTATCTATTATCTTGTATGATTAGATGAGATTCTGGAACTCAAAATTTATGAATTGCAATGCAGATCTGTCATTTCTGGTGCTACAATTTCGTTCAATCAATAAAGCATATGATTAGTATGACGTACATCGATTAATTGCAAAATGTGAGAGAATTGGAATAAGATAAATAATTTATATAATACTGTTAATTTTATAATGGTGTTAAGTATTAGTAAGCTGGAGTCAAGTTGTATTTTGTTTGTTTCATGAATTATTTACTTTGAGTACTGTGTATCTTGTGGATTTAAAAGAATGCTATCAAAATCCTACAATTCACAAAGATCATAATGTTTTTGTGTATCTCATCATATTACCTTTAATTCTAGATTACTTTTTTTAGAGTTGACAAAACGTGTTAATTTTTACAATAAAGAATATATAGTTGTGAAACCGTTTACATAGTATAAGATATCAGATTTGCTATCAAATGTTGAAGAGCGGAGATGGAAAACATTTAACCACCACCAGTGGAAATTTGCATTTGTTTTCACTAAATTTTTTCATTTAAATAAAAATAAATAGATAAATAATCCAATTCATTTTAAAAAAAAAAAAACACATTAAAAAACAGATTCGGAAATAACAGAGAATCCGAAAATATCTTGTGTACATTTACAAAGGTATGATATTGATTAATGCAAGAAATGCGTGTCATTATGTATACTTTAATATTATCAGTTTGGGTTTTCAGTAATTTGTTTTTTCTGCTAATATATATATATTCTCTGACTATATTTGTGCGTGCGTGTGTGGCGTGCACACATGGTAGAATATGTATTAAATTATGGATTACAATATGTATTAAATTATGTATTAAATTAAGGAGTTTGCTATTAACTGAAAGGAGACCCTTTGATTCCTCTTGGAGGCCTTAGAGGAACCGAGCAGGGCAAATTCCTAATGTCCACTTCATACGTTCTTGTCGTTGTAGCTGTTATTACTATGTGATTATTCATATAGTATACGAACATGGGTGGGCTGCTCACCAACATGCATTAGCCAGCATGGTGAGTTTATTGGCTTTTTACCTCTGAGTTTAAGATCAAGAAACACCATGGTCTTTCTTCTCAGTGCCTGATAAGGCAGAATGAATGTTTGTGTAAATGATAAATATTTTTCCAATACATATATACAATTATGACAGACAAAAATAAAGCATGGCCCTTATTCCCAGGAGGCTGTAAAGTCACCAACCAAGGCAGCGGTTGGTGGCTGAAGGCAGAGGGTGCTAAGAATCCCCTGATTGCAAACCCAGGCTGCCATTTGATGACGACTTTTTATTTAGGTACTTACAAATGCAGATCACTTTCAAGTGAAGGAAGATTGCAAGAATTAGAAGAAGAACTGTCTTATATTGAATGGGACATTATTGGACTTTGTGAAGTTAGAAGAAAAGGAGAAGAAACAATTGATTTAAAAAGTGGACATATACTCTATTATAAAGGCACGCATATTGGAAATACAAGTGGAGTAGGATTCATTATAAA
Source organism: Epiperipatus broadwayi (assembly GCA_028023455.1). NCBI lineage: Eukaryota > Metazoa > Onychophora > Udeonychophora > Euonychophora > Peripatidae > Epiperipatus > Epiperipatus broadwayi. The sequence continues at coordinate 95,661 of JAQFVV010011394.1, read as the reverse complement.
TAAAAAGTGGAAGAACAATATTGTGGAGATTGATGGTGTATCGGACAGAGTGGCAAGATTAGTTATACAACTTAATAGCAGATACCAAATGCAGATAATTCAGGTTTATGCCCCAACAAATTCTCATAGTGATGAAGTAGTAGAAGATTTTTATATGGATGTACAAAAGGCTTTTGATCAGAGTAAACAACATTTTAAAATTGTTATGAGAGACTTTAATGCTAGAATTGGTAGACAAATGAAAGATGAAATTGCTGTAGGTAATTTTGGTTATGGTAATAGAAATGAGAGAGGACATAGACTTGTGGAGTTTGCAGAAAAAGAAAAACTTTATATTATGAATTCTTTTTTTGAGAAAAATGTTAAAAGGAAATGGACATGGAAGCATCCAAATGAAGGTACAGCAGAATTGGATTATATTTTGACTAACAGAAAATACATATTTCAAGATTGTAATGTTTTTAATAAATTTAACACAGGAAGTGATCATCGATTAGTAAGGTGTAAGTTACGTGTTAATGTAAAACTAGAGAGACAAAAATTATTAAGAAAAACAATATTTACAGTTGATATTCCTAATCTTCAGAAACATTCTAATGAATTTAAATTGGAACTTACAAATAGGTTTCAAATGTTAGGAGATTTTGAACATGATTCAGATTTGAATGAAATTAATATGAAAATAACTGATATACTTTTGAAAACTGTAACAAAGATAGCTGGTAGAAAGAAACAGCAACTGACTAATAAAATTTCTACTGAGACTAGAGAATTTATGAAGAAAAGAAGGAATATGAACATATACAAAAATGATGTATTAAAAAGCATTGAATATCTCGAATTTTGTAAAATGGTACAGAAAAGAGTTGAAAATGATATAAGAAAGTATAACTGTGAAATAGCAAGGAAAGCTGTAGAAGAAAATAAAAGTCTCAAAAATGTTCAACAACATTTAGGTATTGGTAGGAAATTTATATCTGCAATAAGAAAAAAAGATGGAATTATTACTAAAAAGAGAGATGACATCATGAAATTGGTAGAAGATTTTTATCAAGAATTATATAGTAATAAAGAACAAGTACCTCCTATATCTATTACATCTTCCGAATTGCCCAGAATTTTAAATGAAGAAGTGAGACATGCAATTAAATGTATGAAGAAAGGAAAGGCTCCAGGTAATGATGGAATTATAATTGATATATTAAAAGAAGCAGGTGAAGAAATAGAATTTTTTTTAGCAAAGTTATATACCAAATGTCTAAATGATAAAGATATACCGGATGATTGGAAGAATGCAGTAATAATATTAATATTTAAAAAAGGTGATAAAGAAGATATTAGAAATTACAGACCTATCAGCCTTTTATCAGTTTTATATAAAATTTTTACCAAGATAATTACTACTCGTCTACAGAGAACATTGGATTTCCACCAACCAAGAGAACAAGCTGGCTTTAAAAGTGGTTTTAGTACAGTAGATCATATCCAGGTATTGAGAGAAGTTATAGAAAGGACAAATGAATATGAGTTGTCATTATGTTTTGGATTTGTAGATTATGAAAAGGCATTCGATTTTATACATATTTCTTCAGTGATTAAAGCATTGGATCATCAAGGTATAGATCCAGGATATTGTCATATTTTAAAGAATATTTATAAAAATGCAACAGAAACAATTAGATTACATAATGATACTAAAAAAATCAACATTGAGAAAGGTGTAAGACAAGGTGACTCCATATCTCCAAAACTCTTTACAGCAGTGCTGCAAGAAGTATTTTGTGGATTAAAATGAGAAACTAAAGGAGTGAAAGTAAATGGAGAGTATTTAAGTCATTTAGATTTCGCAGATGATGTAGTTGTTTTTGCAAATAATGCTTTAGAGCTGCAGGAAATGTTGCAGGAGTTAGCAGATGAAAGTAGAAAAGTAGGACTAAAGATAAATGTTAAAAAGACTAAAATAATGTTTAATCGATTTGCTCAAAATATGAAAATAAAGATTGATTATGAAGAATTAGAAGAAGTTAACAGTTACAAATACCTTGGTCAGATTATTAATACAGATGGAAACATAATGGAGGAAATTAATCATAGAATTAAACTTGGTTGGAGTGCTTTTGGTAGAAATAACTTGATACTAAAAGGAAATATGCCTATGTGTTTGAAAAGGATGGTTTTTAACAAATGTGTTTTACCAGTTCTTACTTATGGATCTGAGACTTGGACACTTAATAGAAGAGCAATACAGAGACTTCAGACCACTCAAAGGAGTATGGAGAGATGTATGTTGGGAGTAACAAGAAGAGATCAAAAACGCAATGTATGGGTAAGACAACAAACAGGTGTTACTGACCTTATTGAAAAAATTAAAAGATTGAAATGGAGTTGGGCTGGACATATTGCTAGAAGAGATGATAATAGATGGACAATTGAAATTTTAAACTGGATTCCAAGAGATTATAAAAGATCCAGAAAGAGACCACATGTGAGATGGATGGATGAAATAAGAAAATGTGCAGGGGTGTTGTGGAGAAGAGAAGGATTAAACTTGGAGAGATCTTCATCTTGCAGTGGATTGATAATGGTTGATGATGATGATATTAATTAATTTTAGAATTTTTTATTTAACTTTTCAAATGAATTTTTAATTTTCTAAACGTTTTTTTAATATTATACAATTTACCTGTTTTAATTTAAAGAGTATATCTTATCAAATTTTAATAGATAATTAATTATAAATAAATATTGTAAACAACCGATAACAGATGCCCCTCCATCAATGTGTGAAATAACACTTCAAATTCCATTGGTCTGCTTTCATTTTTTTATTTCTTACTGAAAGTTCAAAATTTATACTGCCGTTTCCCTAAATAGTGCTTGTAATAGTTTCCAGTAAAATAATATTTTTGCGTATAAAGTTTTCGCTTGCCTTAAATTTCGTCAACGCGAAAGCACTTTTTTTTTTAAAAGTAATATCACATACTTTAATTTTTTTTTTAAATTTTTTAATAGATATTACTTAACCAAGTAAAACATCAAATTAACCATTCGTGAATTAATAAATATTTCTTGCACTCTGTAAAATTTATAATATGAAGTTTGTGGATATAATTAGTAAAAAACGCGATGGTCAAGAATTAACCTATGAGGAAATGGGATACTTTGTAAAAGCGATTGTCAATAGAGAAGTGAAAGAAAGTCAGATAGGTAAGTGAACCTTATTTATTTTATCCAATTCAATAAAATATGTATGTCTATATGGATTGATAGTACTAAAGGGACTCACCAATGCTGGTGATAAAATGTTACTTAGAGAAAGATGATTACTTATGGATAAGCAGTGCGGACGTAAATGCATCTTCTTTTAGTTGTAGGATAAGATAATTCAGGGAAGAGTATTATTTTCTGTCATTCTTTTTTCATTTTTTTTTAATTCTCTATTATTTTATTGTCTTCAATTGTTTAAGTTAGTGCAGAATTTAATCATTGTGAACCTTTCATGGTATCAATTATCTACCTGCATTAATTGTGAGAATAGAATGGTGTGTGTTCATGCAAATACATGACAATTCTGACTCCAATAATTTCCTACTTCTTTTTTATGCAAAAGCCCTAAGCAAAAAATAAACAAGTTTTAGCAGATTGGGTAGGTTTTTTTTTTTTTTCATATGCCGTAGCATCTGCCAGGAGGCGAACCCGCAACAACCGTCTGCAACCAACTACTTGCTTGCAAGGCGGTTGCGCTGACGTCTTGGCTAACAACGCTTGATAGGTAGGTCTTTAATTGTGATCTTGCATGAGCTAGTACAATCGACAAGTCATTTAGAAGCTAGATTTGGAATAGGAGATGCACTTGGCTTATGTATGTTGGAAATCCCTATTTGGAGATCCTACTTTTCACAAAAGCATATGAGTTTAGAAAAGATTATCTAAAAATAACTTGTCTCACACAATCTACCAATCAAAATAATTGTAAATTAATGATAGTAATGATAATATTGTAAAATAGGAGCCTGGGGTAGTAATAAATATAAGTATTTTATTTTTTTAAAATATTAAGTGCATGAAATGTGAAAACTTTGCTTGTTGCGAATGCTACAAGACTTGAAAGTGTGGCCATTTTATAACTAAGAAGTTATCATGATTAACTTCTGGTTTAGATGATATTCGTATAACTCTTTAATGTTTCTGAACTGTAAATTAAGAAATAAGCTACTACTTTTACTGAGAAGCAAAATATGTCAATAATAATGTGAACTTAATTGAAGTGAACAAAACAAATTCAAGATTGGAAACAACATCTGAATATTGGATAAAAGAAACTATTAAAACATTTATAGGAAAAATGAATAATAGAAGTTGAAACAGAAGCTTATGTCATAATTGAAAGAACATGTAAGATGGCACAGCATCCAACAATATAGCAAAACAAAGAAAATTGTTTTAAAAGCAATATTTTAGAAGCAGAAATTATTAAAGCTAAGAAAAAAGCTATTCAGTAAGAGAATAAGCAAAGTCATCTACAAGTGAATCCCTAGTGCCAGAAAGCATTTTTATTGCCAGGAAAAAAGTCCAGACCCATACCAATGCTAAAACGACCAAAAAATCTGAAAAATGCTAGGCTGTCATCAAGATTTCATGCACGAAACCTTTTTTCTGGAGGGATATGTATATATGTTGTTCAATCAAACATATAATAGAGCTTAATGTATTCATGTATATGTGTATTAAATGCATGTAAATATATAAGTATATGTATATTAATATACATATATTTGTTTTTTGTAATATTTATATATTGAAATGTATAATGTCTATTCATTTCAGCATTAGCAGTTTACCTTTCTATGGGCCAGCAAGGCCCATATGGAGTCTAGATCAGGTCCATTCAGGTTTAGGTCACTGAAGTGTTCTGTTCTTTGCTGGCATGTTTTGATTCATTTTGCTTAAGGTTGTGACCTGGTTCACTTTTGTCACTGCAAAGCCTAAGTGACCGAACCAGTCATGACCTAATAAGTTACTATGATTATCTGATGCCATCACCAATGGTAGGTATATAGTCTTGTTAGGCATACTAATTTTAACCATTGTTTGACCCAATAGTTTTATTTTATTGCCCTGATAGCCCAAGATTGACTTCCTGCTAGGGTGCAGCTTATATTCTTTATTTTTATTAATGATAGCCCACATCTTTCTTGAAACAATGGACACTGTAGACCCTGTGTCCAGTTTCATTATAACTGGCATATTATTAATTATAATACATAAATCCAGACTGTTTGACTTTAATATGATTTATACAGGCAACTTGTTTATTTTTTTTATAATTGCTTTTGCCGGTTTTAGAATAGATTCTTCCATTCTCATATTGGCTGTCTGTTTTTTTTTTTAATTTCAAACATGCAGCCTTTATATATCCGACTCACTTGCAAAATGTACATGTTGTATAGTGGTGCAGGCATTCTGTATGTATGTGCATTTGTTCATTGAATCTAAAGCAGTGCATTAGACTATTTGATGCTGAATTATCTGAGCTGACTGAGTGTCTGACCAACCCAGTGTTATGCTCGATTTTTTGCACATTATACTTAGTAATTTTTTTAATGGGTTTTCCTAACTAACTATTGATTCTGCTAGTACTGCATGGGCCATGTCTGCTTCAAAATCTAAATCTGACATCATGAGCATTTGAAATTGTGATTGTTTGTGCCACAAATAAAATGATCATGAAGTGCTTCATTCATGAAATCGTTGAATTCACACTTTAATGACTATGATCAGATTCTTGTTGTGAACTCTCTGGCTTCCCCCACTTCTGTTCTTACATGCAGAGGTTGAAAGAATATCTCTGCATCCTTGTCAAGGGTTTTGGGGAAAAATAATCTGTGAGAGTTGTTTAATATTTTGTCAAAATCGCTGTTCTGTCGTAACTTGAGTATCTCGTAAGTTTGAGGACCTATTATGATTATTAGTGTGGCTAATTTTACATCGGGATACTTGATCTGATTAACTTGTAGGTAAAATATCAATCGCTCTGTATAGCTTGACCAGCCCTCCGGATGGATGGACTGGATCAAAAGCTTCCATGGGGCCAATAGAATTAGCCATTTTTAAATTTTCCCTTGTTTCTTCATAAGAGAAAAAAAATACTGATTTTTATTTTTGTATGTTACCATTTGTAATTTTAAATTTTGACAGTTACTGTTTGTAACTGTCCCAATGAAGCTATCTGTCCACTAGGGAGAGCTTCCATAGCTTTATTATGAGTAATGCATTCATGATTAGTTTATGATTTTAATTGACATGTCTATTATGTTTGCAGTTAATTTTTCTTATGAATCTGCCGAATCTGTTTTTCATTTGGGAAGAGCTAAGTGATAGAATTTTATCTGTTTTGTAAATATGATGAGTCTGTTTTCTTTGCGCTCATGTATTTACTGTATTTTTCCACTAGTGAGGGAAAATATTTCTCATCTGACCATGCCAAATCTGTTGTATTTGGCGTATTTAATACTATTTTTTTGATCAATGGGGGAAAATATTCCTTTTGTCTGACTGCACCAAATCTGTTGTGTATGGCTAAATTGCAGGTTTCAGACCCAAACCAACAGTAATATCAAAAAAATATGAGCACTCATAAAATTAATATGTATAATTTATTAGAACAAATATGTATACATGTTACACCATTAATAAATACAATTTTATGTATAACTTAGTCAATAATGATCTGGTCATGCTCAAATTACTGAACTCACTTCCAGCTGTATATATTAGCTTGCCTCATGTGTTCTAGTCAAGATTCTTCTGGCTGTACTGGACAGCTTGCTTTTAGTCAGCCAAAATCGTAGCAGCTTTCAGTCCTATTGTGGACTTGCCTCACTGCATAGACATATACCGAGTGACTATAGTAGAAACATCTTTGCAGTTGAAAGTGATTTCAATTGAGAGCATGGTCAGTCATTCAGGTTAGACAGATATTATCTCTCTCTCTCTTCTAAAAAGACTGACTATTTATTGCCAGATCCTTTACCTTACTGGCAGCAATCAGATTCAGAGAGCATCAGTGCCTAATGGTCCATACTAACCAATGATAGAATTTTATACACATGCTTATACATTGGCCATACTTATGTTTTATCCTTTGGCTATGTCTTATACATTGGTTATCTACATGTTTACACATTGGTTAGCGGCAATGAATGCTCAATCCGATTAGATAAGAAAGAATCTGAACTAGTCCACTTCTGAAGGCAAGGTCAGATATAACACATATATTAAAACCTGCCCCGAATATAAGCAATTTGATTTTTCTAAACATGTTTTTAGTTTTAAAACTGCTATTGCAATTCCTCTGTATGAGAACAAATGGGTAGAAGTCTCGGTGCAGTTACCAAAATTCATAGATAATCCCAGATTATAGTGTCTTAAAATACATGTGTGCATATATGCCTTGTAAATTGAAAGAAAAAAAAACTAAAAAATTAAAATTTCTTTTTTATTAATTTTTATTTTTTTATAAATATTTTATTTACATATTAAAAAAACATATATCTCGCGGATAACTAAAACAATGGATATGGAAATCCCAGATAAAGGGAACATTTAATATTAACACGTAAATAATTAATAATATGTAAATATATATATTTGAATGATACGTGAACGTATTTTATGAGTAATATTGAACAAAATTTGAATCTATCTAAATCCTTTTTAATTTGTTAAAAACTATCATAACTCCTTTGTTCTTTTAACATTTTGAGAGAATCAATAAATCTCAGAAACAATATACAACACCGCTCTTATCTTTATAACATCTCTATCATGTGTTGAGGTTTGAGAGATCCTTTTATAGTCAAAAACTACATCGTTTGGCTATTATTCAAATGTTTAAGGGGCATGTGAAAAAGGTTATAGAGCATTTCTATATGTCCAGTAAAAAGATCTTAATATTAATTCGTTGAAAATAGCGTGATTTCATGTAAATTAATTTGGGGAAGGGAATAATGGATTTAGATGTGAAGAGAGTAATATCTTTACGCTCTCAAATCAAGTTGTTTCCGATTAGTCCATATAAATAAGAATTTAGCTTAGAGATAAGACGCTGCTCTTATCTTTATCAAGTGCCTATCTTGTGTTGAGATTTAAGAGGTCCCTCTATAGTCAAAACTATATCGATTGGCTATTATAAAATGTTTAAGTCGCATATGTGAAAAAAGTTAAAGCCTTTCTCTTTCTAATTACAGATTTCCTGAGCATTTGATAAATAATCAGATCGAAACAATATACAGTATTTTGTTCTAATAATTTCATTAAATTTGCTATTAGTTTGTTAAACTTTTTTTTTTTGTTCTTTTAGGAGCTTTTCTAATGGCAACTTATTTGAATGGTCTATCACCCACAGAGACTTTTTATTTAACTAAAAGTATGACATTATCAGGAAGGACTTTTAAGTGGCCAGAAGAATGGAAAAATTTAGTGGTAGACAAACATAGTACAGGTGGTGTAGGTGATAAAATTAGTCTAATTCTTACTCCTGTCCTAGCCGCTTGTGGATTAAAGGTATACTATTTGTACTTTTAAAATCAATACTAAACATTTGAATTTATTTTACTTTAAAAAAAAAAGGGTTTTATAATTAGTAAAATAAAATTGAGGTATAAAATTTTACTATTTACTATGATAATATGTACTTAAGTTAACTTTTTTTGGTCAAAGGAATTGTAGACAATAGAGTTTGATCACTAATAAATAAGGTTAAGGTTGCCTATTGTTAACATTAACAAATTAGTAAAGTATAGAATTTATGGCCTAGTATCATATCTCCCAGTTACATGTGCAAACTGACTTGCATTTAAAACTTTAACATATTTAAAACTTTCAATTCATTTGCTTGGAAAAAATAAGCTGTCTAAATATATAAATCTAAAACTCCACAATGATAGTGGCCAATATCAAAATTGAACGTTAGATTTAATTATTGCTCTTAATGCAAATATAACCATCATAAGTTACAGTTTGTAACTCAATAAATAACTTATTTTAGCATCTCACTTAGATGTATATTATAAAAAATTTGAGTTCTAGTATCTAATAATAAAATTTTAAAATTATTTTTCGAATCATATGTTAAATTTGATCCCAAGAGCAAATTGTCAATTCTTCTAAGATAATAAATCAATCCTGTTATAAAAAAAAAAAAAAAAGACTAATGACTTTACTGCTTGAGAGTTCATAAGAATTACCAGAATCAATCCTGGGACCTCCAGATCCTAAGTCACACTCTACAGCTACCCCAAATCATGCAGGGCATTCCTGTTATTAACCTGTCTAATTAAAAAGCACTAGTGAAACATCTAGTGTCTGAACCTACCCTGGAAGCTCTCTGAGGAGTGCCAAAGCACGAAACCATGGTCAGGGGTTGGGGGGGGGGAGTTTCCTGACAGAGATATTTTAAATGTTTTCTCTGGCTAAGCATTTATGACAAAGCTTGTTGAGGAATTGGCAATCCTCATTGTTTATAACTTACAAGCTTAAGAGAATAGGGTCATGTGATCTATGACTCTTATTTTAACTTTGTTTTGAGATAATATTATTATATTACTTGATAATTACCACATAAGATGGTTATAATGATGGTTCAGACAATCTTATGTAATTAAGTATTCATATATGATGATGAATTATGATAACATCTTAAAGTTTAATTCACTTGCCATACTATAAGTCAAATAAGCATAATATTAAACTGGATTAAATTAAATAAAAACAAATTATTTTTTAGAAAAAGAAACTGGGGGGGGGGTATATATTTTTATGTCTTATTTATGGATTAGTCTGAAAAGAAAAAAAATGAACGATTTTTATTATTTAATTAATGAAAATTATATAAAGTTTGCTATTATAACAATTGGAACATTATATTAATATTTTGATAGGTACCAATGATATCAGGAAGATGCTTAGGACATACTGGTGGAACATTAGACAAATTAAAATCTATTCCTGGATTCAAGATAAATTTATCTCAAGAAGATATTTTTAAAGCAGTTGATACAATTGGTTGTTGTTTAACTGGTCAAACAGAAGATGTTAGTCCTGCAGATAGTATATTATATTATTTGAGACATATCACTGGCACAGTTTCTAGTTGTCCATTAATAACCGGTAAATAATTATAAAAATATTTTTAATTTCAATACAGAACTTAATTTCTTTCTTTCAGAGATAGCCAAGAATAAATAATAAACTATATTTAAAAATTGTTTGACTTTTTTAAAAAAAATTATCTGGCATGCATATCGAATATGTATAAATTCACACATGCATGCATATAAATAACCTGATAAAAGATCTTTGCCTAGCAAAGATTATTTTGAATATTATTTTTTATCCCATATACATAGTTATAAATCAATTTAATATCACAAAGTTTAAATAATCCCATCAATCAAATCACTATTACTGTGTTTATCAGCTTTGACAAAGATTAAAATAGCCACACAATAAGCTCTCCAGCGTAAATGTTTTATAGTTTACAACACTGATTGTCATTTAGAAATAAGCTCAACGCTAGTGCTCCAATGTTATGTACAAAGCCTAAACATTATAAATACCAAATACAAAACCATATAAATGTTAAGGCATGAAATATTCGCAAGACAATCTTATATATATATATTTTAAGGTTATAATCTTAATACTATGCACCTTGAGTGTTCACTTTGCCACTAGAGGGACCTCTGTAAATCTTCACACAAGATAAGAGTGGCAACTCTTACCTTCAATCTACTTTCTCATTATATAGGTGAATCTAAAGCATTTTGATTTGAGAGTGTGAAGTTGTTAAACTCTTTACTAATTAAGTCCACGATTTCTGTTAAACACTAACGTTTGTGAAATCTTCTGAAATATGAGTTAATGTTGAGATCTTGTAGTTAGAAATATTTAAAACAATGTAAAGCTGTAAATATATTAATGTATTAAGTGCATGGTCAGCATGTAAGTACATATATATTTAAGGCTATAACCTTAATACTATTCACCTTGAGTGTTCTTATGTGAAGATTTGCAGAGTCCTGGTAGTGGCAGAGTGAACACTCAAGGTGCATAATATTAAGGTTATAGTCTTAAATAGATATGTACTTATGCACTGACCATGCGCTTAATAAATTAAGATATTTACAACTTTACATTGTTTTAAATATTTCTAACTGCAAGATCTCCACATTATCTCATTGGATTTTGGAAGATGTCGTGAATGTTAGTGTTTTATAGGAATTGTGGACTTAATTAGTGAAGAGTTTGACAGCTTCACACTCTCAAATCAAAATACTTTAGATTCACCTATGTAATTAGAAAGTAGGTTGAAGATAAGAGTGATCACTTCTATCTTTATAAAGTCATAATGGTGTAAAGATTTGCAGAGGTCCCTCTAATGGCAAAGTGAACAGTCAAGGTGCATAGTATTAAGGTTATAGCCTTAAATATATATGTACTTACGTGCTGACCATGTGCTAATAAATTAATATATTTAAGACAATTTTATGTAAATAAATATTGAAATATTATGATGAATTATTATAATATTTTAAAAGTTTAATTCATTTGTCATATTATAAGACAAATATGCATAATACTAACCTGGATACAATAGATGATTCAATTGCCATAAAGTAAAAATAATCTATCCGATTGAAGTATATATTATCTCCAATTTAATATTAAGCATGTTGGCTTATATAATATAGTGAATTAATTATTATTAATTAATAGTTAAGGTCTTATAATTTGCAGTTGTTTTCAATTCTAGCTTAAAATAATTCAACTGTAATATTTAAATGTTTAACATCATATGATTGCATCATGATTATTCACACTTTCTGTCTTCTATTTGGCATTAAGAATATTTGGGTTTTATACAATTCACTGAAAGTTAGTATTAAGCTCAATTAGTGACAAGTAATGTTGTAAATCGTGAAATGGCTGTCTTGGAGAAATGATTGACTGGATTATTTAAATTTTGTTTGGAGTAGTTGATTTATATATTTCCATTTTAATATTTTACATGTCTGTCTTATATATATGCGAATATATAAACAAAAAGTGCTGGAATAAACCACGTGCCAATATAAAAAAATAAATAATAGCTGTAAACAACTCACATCATGTATGCCATTTAATTTTTTATATTGGCATATTGAATATTGTAACGTTTATTCCAGAGTTTTTGTTTATTATATTTATTTTATTTAATTATATATATATTAAAATGAAGATTTTTAAAGGCAACTAATATAAATATATTATTTTGATACATCTGTATATGATTTATAGTACTGTTATACTATAATTTTAGATGGGTCACATCTATGCAATTCAACCACAACTTCAGTATAATAGTATTGTGAAATCGATCTGGATAATATATCATACATAGATAAATCTGGATAATATATATCAGTTTGACAATCTCCTTCAAACTTTTTATTTGCTTTTTTATTATTATTAAACATTCTTATATCATCAATCAACTTTTTTTCTCTCTTTTTCTTTTATTTTCCACAAATCATTCAAACATATTCATTAATTTTTTTATTTTAAAATATATATTCTTCCATTTAATAATTTTTTATATATATATATATTTCTCTCTGCTACAATTTGGGAACAAATCTCCAATAACTATCTGATTATAATTTTAAAAACCTAATTTATAGCAGTATACTGGAAAAAAAATTTGCTGACAACCTGTTTTTTATAATTTTTTTTTGTTTTCTAATTAAATCGCCAGATAAATATTTTCATTAATCAATTAAATAAATTATCTAACAATATCATATATTCAAAATACTTAGTTTTGATAAGAGGTAAAAAAAAAAAAATTTTATTCCTTTGCAAAACTATCAAATGGTAATTAAAAAGTTCAATTCTTTTACAATTTTACATTCTTTTCATTAACTATACTTTTACAAGATAAAAGAAAAACATATCTTTTTATTCATATACACCTGGGTCTCATTTTATGCGATAGATAGGTTCCTCAGAAAACGCGCAAACGAAATCACGCAAAAATAGACGTAAATTACCTTGAAAAAGGGGGAATATGGACTGTGATTTTTCAAAAATCGCATAAAAGCAAAGCGCCACCGTAAAATTACTTTAAAATTCGCGCAAAAAAAAATAAGGAAATAAAATACGACTAATAAAAAATTTCAAATTTGAAAAAAATTGATACAAGACAAACTTTTTTTAACTATAATATTTAATTTTATTCAAAATAATATATTTTTATGCATAATTTACAGTACAGTAATTTACATTTTTTTATACACATTTTAATTATTATCGATATTTGCCGATAAACATGTTCGTTTGCAAACTGGTAAAAAATCAGATTTTAATTTTTCATTGTCAAATTTAATTGTGCCCACTGCTATTACTCATCTTTTAAAAATAAGCTTGTGACGTTTTAATTATTATCGATATTTGCCGATAAACAGGTTCGTTTGCAAACTGGTAAAAAAATCAGATTTTAATTTTTAATTGTCAAATTTAATTGTGCCCACTGCTATTACTCATCTTTTAAAAATAAACTTGTGGACACTAAATAATTAATAATTGATTACATTCTTTTTTAAAAAGCAAAAACAGAATGTGATTTAAAATGCAAAATTAGCACGCACAATGTTTGAACAAATTTACATTATAATCTTGTAAAATTTAATGTGTGTATACATAAAATGTGGAAATCATGATTTTAATTTCATTATTGCATAAAATCTTACTATTATAAAGCACTGAAAATATTGAAATTACTAAGATGAAAGTCGAATTCCAATAATGTGCTATTACTTTCAATATAGTTGTAAGTGTGCAAAATTTATTATTTAAAGTAATAGCGCATTATCAAAGTTCGACTTCCGGAGAAACGTGAATCGCGTAACTTCAAAATTGCGTTAAATAAATCCATGTAAAAAGAGACCCAGGTGTTTATTGTAGCCGGACACCCTATAGACAACCTCTTACATTGGTTGTATTTATTTCCTGATGAGTATATTGTAGGAAGGAAACATTGATTGGCTTTTCCCAATACAGATGTCACCCCCCTACAACAATATTTCCTGCTCGTCAGAGGATGTAGCGCCATAGAAACTGGAAACACCTAGAAATTTATGTGTTTGGTTTCCCCAAACAGTGCCACTAGAGTTTCATCTCACTACAACCTGACTTACCTAGGTCTAGATATGCCGGATATATACCTCAGGGGGCGTGAGATTCTTGTGAACAAGTGCAATGAATGACAAGTGATGCAACATGAACAACTGTATTGGTTTTATATAACAATAAATTTATTTCATAACATTTTTTAAGATCATTAGCTCTCCATAATTATTTTGGACAATAATCCCATAAACTTTACCATTAGTTCATTTTTAATATAGTTCATTTTTAGGATCTATTTTCTGGTGTGCACATATTTTTTTAGATTTCATTGATCAGTTACTCCTCATTGGTGATGTATTTATCCGCGGTGTCTTTTAATTCTTTAGTTGTGATTTAAATATTATTTCTTGATTCCATGCACAGCTGCATTTTTCTTAAAGACATTTGTAATTCCTTCTTTTAAAGATGTGTATTATTTTCTTAAGCCTTTTTAATTCTTCCAGGAGATGTACCTTAATTATATAACATTTATATTTCATTCACATTGATATATGTGGCATATATGATTTATACTAGTGCAGAACTATTTTGTTTATATAATCATTTATGATTTATTCCATTAAAGATGTTTTGATTATAAACATATAAGTATTTGGGATTTATTTCAATACAGACATAACGTATGTCTAAAATATAAGTATTCATGAGTTATTCCAATAATGGTGTATTTTGTTTATAAAAATATAATTATTCATGATTTATTCCAATAACGATATATATTGTATACAAACATATAAGTATTTATGATTTATTTCAATGCAAAAGTATTTTGCAGATCAGATATAAGTATTTATTTATTTTTAATTCAGAAGTATTTTGGATATAAAAATATAAGTATATATGATTTATCCCAATAAAGATATGTATTTTATACAAACATATAAGTATTTATGATTTATTTTAATGCAAAGGTATTTTGCAGATCAGATATAAGTATTTGATCTTTATTTTAATTCAGATGTATTTTGTATATAAAAAAATAATCATTTATAATTTATTTCATTAAAGATGCATTTTGCTTATAGACATCTAAGTATTTATGATTTGCCCCAATAAAACGTATTTTCATATAAAAATATAATCATTATGATTTATTTCAAGAAAGGTGTTTTTTGATTATAAACATATAAGTGTTATTTCAAGAAAGGTGTTTTTTAACTATAAACATATAAGCATTTATGATTTATCTAATAAAACGTATTTATGATTTATTTCAAGAAAGATGTATTTTTATTATAAACATATGTTTTTAATATGTCATAAAATCGTTACCTTCATTTTCATCCAGTGTGTTTATCCACTACAGGTCACTATTGCATTTCAAAAAGGGTTTGCTTTATTTAAGCTGAATGGCATTATTTATTTTCCACACATATTCACCTAGTCATGGCTTGGAGATTCATAAGCTGAATGGCATTATTTATTTTCCACACATATTCACCTAGGCATGGCTTGGAGATTCATGGCTGTAGATAGAAAGCTATTACTGACTAGCCTATCATCCTTATGCTTCCCATATTAATACTTTTCAACATCCAACAACTGTAGGTTCATACTTAGTAAAGCTAGATTTCTCAGCTGGGATAAGCTGTGTGGCCAAAAATATAATATTCCAAAGGTGACTCTGCACTAAAATCACTTGGCAACTAAGCAGCTAAACAACACATAGATAGAACTTTTTTTGAACTTCAAGCTTCACTATTTATACACTGATCAAGTCTCTGGATTAATCCAGCATGACTCCACTATATCTGATTTGTCAAACAGTTTTCATTTAAACCCATGTGTCCTTATCTTCTTGATGATTGGATATTTTATTTTCAATGGAAACAGATGAGGAATTAGGCAGATTATCAAATCTGGAAAACAAGCCAGTGATTATCACACTTTGTATACAACCTTGACTCAAAAATTAAAATATAATATTTTAATAAATGCCATTTTTAAATGCTTAAAGATGTATTTATTTCATGATGATGAAGATTTATCTTTTTTTTACAACTCTTAATTATTATTTAAAATAATGATTTTCTTTTTCTTCTCTTAAATTTATAAACATTTTGCTTTTTTTTATATAAGATTATTGAAAAGTTGGTTTCTTTTATATATGACTGTTTTACTTTAATCAATCGCTTTAGGTGGAAGGGGAAAATATATTCCTGAAACAATATGTCTGTTTCATTACCCCCCCCCCTCACCAAATTTTAGGATGAAATCATCTGGAAGTACGATTTTATTCCACACAATATACATGTCATTTCTCATTATTGCATCTCTACTGGTTTTAAATTTGCTGTTGAAATGGATAAGATGAGCTGGGAAAAGTGAATATGGGAACTGTAGCCTCCAATGTCAGAATAGGCAGATAGCCAAGCATGAACTTCTAGTACCCAATGCCCCATGACATCATGAGAAAATATCTCATTTTTAAGCACTACCTCTCTTGTACCTAGAGGGATCATCCAAAAAGAGGAGCCAGAGAAAAAATATTTAGCACTGAGCCAACCCTGCTCATCTTCTGTGAGTTTTAGGGGCTTATTCATTGGTCTATTCATGAGACTGTGGCCTATTCATGAGGCCAATATACACTACTGAACAACTCTAGGAGCTCAACATTCAGGTCTGGATAGTGCTGAGCATATACTTTGGAGCAGCATGAACACAATGCATCCAAGCAACTGTGCTCAATCATACACCTACTTCAACATGAAAAACACAAATTCATGCATCATGACATCTCACTCACACTTTTTCCATCAGCAATTTTTGTTTCATTGTTCAGGATTGTAGCTGCATCCTGGTTTGAGAGAATGCTCTTTTTTGCTTAGAAATGATGGATTTCTATTGGTCTTTGGTCGCTTTTCAGGGCATACTTCATCCTGGTAGCTTATGTTTCTATCCATACACTTTTTTGCAGGTTATCATCACTATTTGACCTCTTCACTATTCGGGGCTGGTATGGGCTACATATGATGCCCATTGAATTTTTTCTCTGTCTCTTCCATGGTGGTATCCCATTTCTTTGGTGATGATACCATGGTGGTGGGTCATAGCTGCTGTATTTTTGATGAGGCATTTTTCTTTTGTACTTGATGGTTCCTATTCTAGGCCCATCTCTTCTATAGGAAAGTTTATTTGGAAGCTTGGACACTCCTTCTTTGGTTATTGATGTACTGCAGCTATCATATGCTGTTAATAGTTCAGCAACCTGCTCAATTGATCGATGATCTGTTTTGATCAGCATCCTCTCTATATAATTTGGGAAGCTGTGTCGTATCAATCTAATAATCTGGAGTTCAGATAGGGAGTCAGATGTCAAGGCTCTTAACCTGTCCACCTGTCTTCTAAATAAGGGTGTATAAGGCTTTCAAGATGTATATTTCTTCTGGGACACCTTGTATTTAATCCCCTCTTGATAATCATCACTCCAGTAACAGTTTATTAGTGCTGTTATAAAATACTGAAAATTAGTAGGCTGGGTGAACAGTGAGTCCCACCATGCTTGTACTGCATCCTGAAGATGACTACATGCTATCGCTAGTTTCGCCTCTTCTATCAAGGCATTAATACTGAAGTACCTCCCCAGACTTTTTATATATTCTATAGGTGCTTCATTACAGCTCCCTGAAAAAGTTCTTATTTTTAGTAATTGATTTACAATTCCAGACATCTGGTTGGTTATAGGGACTTCATGACTAATTTTATAATTTTTTTCTTGTATTGTTTTTGTCTTTTCTTTTACTGGACATACATCACTATTTTTTATCTCCTTCACATTTGTGGCCAATCTATCCACCTTCTCTTGTATGGATTCTTGGATTTCTGTATTCATGGCTTCACACAACTGTGTCATCTTGGCTTCTTGCTCAATTAGTGAGCCTTCTACTTCATCCATCACTTAATATCCTATCAGTCATTTAATTCAATATTTGATTGAACTTTTTATTTTGGCTTTCAGTTGCTTCTAGGATCTGTTTTATGTCTTCTCTTTTTTTGTTTTCATTTCTTTGCTCATCTGTTTTTCTGTTCTCTTCTTTAATTATTCCATTAACTGAACTATCATGAAAGACTCTTCTGTTTTCTGCAATTGCTTTTGATCATCTGCTTTGATTTCTTGTTTATCTTCTTCCTCAGGAAGATTCTTTCTACTTTCTGTAACCATCATCTTTTTTGTTTTTGATCTGGTTATCATCAATATTTTATTTTTTTACTTGTACTTTTTATTTCAAGTTTGATAAGTTTCTCTCTCTGACCACACCATGATTTAATTCCCATCTTCTTTGACATGCCAATTTTATTCTCTATTTACCATTTATGTGATTCATTTTTATGCTCTTTTTTTCTATTTTCACCCTTTTTGAATAAATTACATCACTGCATCATATGCACTGTTCATATCACAGAATCATGATTTGCTTATGTCTTTTCTATTTCTTCTTTTTATTTATTACTTATTTCTAGCTCTTTTGTACCTTTGGATAGGCTAGCTAGATCTGGCCTCACAATAGAGTGACAAATGTAACCAGATATGCCATACACAATCTCTTACATTGGTTGTATTTATTTTCTGATGAGCATATTGTAGGAAGGAACCATCGATTGGCTTTTCCTAATACAGATGTCACCCCACCCCTCCATAACAACATTTCCTGCTCATCAGAGGATATAGCACCATAGAGACCGGAAACACCTAGACATTTATGTGTTTGGTTTCACTAAATGGTGCCACTAGAGTTCCATCTCACTACAACCTGACTTACTAGGTCTATTTATGCCAGACATAGCTCAGGAGACATGAGATTCTTATGAACAAGTGCAATTAATGACAAGTGATACAACATGAACAACTGGATTGGTTTTATATAAATTTATTTTATAACATTTGTAAAGATCATTAGCTCTCCATAGTTATTTTGGACAATAATCCCATAAAGTTTTATCATTAGTTCATTTTTGATATAGTTCATCTTTAGGATCCATTTTCTGGTATGTGCATATTTTTTTAGATTTCATTGATCAGTTAATCCTCATTGGTGATGTATTTATTCACAGTGTCCTTTAATTCTTTAGTTGTGATTTAGTGCAGATGCATTTTGTTTATATAATCATTTATGATTTATTCCATTAAAGACATTTTGATTGTAAATATATAAGTATTTGGGATTTATTTCATTACAGACATACCATGTGTCTAAAATACAAGTATTCATGAATTATTCCAATAAAGGCATATTTTGTATATAAAAATATAATTATTCATGATTTATTCCAATAACGATGTATATTGTATACAAACATATAAGTATTTATGACTTATTTCAATGCAAACATATTTTGCAGATCAGATATAAGTATTTGTTCTTTATTTTAATTCAGGTGTATTTTGTATATAAATAAATATGATTCATCCCAATAAAGACATATATTGTACACAAACATATAAGTATTTATGATTTATTTCAATGTTCTTTATTTTAATTCAGGTGTATTTTGTATATAAATATATATGATTCATCCCAATAAAGACATATATTGTACACAAACATATAAGTATTTATGATTTATTTCAATGCAAATGTATTTTGCAGATCAGATATAAGTATTTGTTCTTTATTTTAATTCAGACGTATTTTGTATATAAAAAGATAATCATTTATGATTTATTTCATTAAAGACTCATTTTGATTATAGACATCTAAGTATTTATGATTTATACCCAATAAAGTTGGGTGCTTGTCTTATAGATAAAGATGCTGTTGGATGGTGCTGTTTTCATGCTAAAACTATAAAATATGACCATTCCTGGGCTGTTGATTATAATAATTTTGCTGTGCTTTTTTGTAATGTGAAAATAAAAACAAACCAAATTGTCTTTTATAAATATTATTTTTTATTAACGTATACAATTTAAATGATAATAATAAATGTAAAATAAAATCAACAAATTACAATTTGATTCGTGTTTTTTCTATCGTATATTTTTTTAATTGTGTTACGGCTTTTTTGATCAATTTTCTATCGGATATTTTTTTACTTGTGTTACGACTTTTTTTGTTGTTGTTGTTTAACTAAAAAATAATAATCGTAATAAAAAGTAATATTTTTTAGTCTATTTTTTATTTTTTTAGTCTTCATTTTACATTTCTTTTTTTTTACAGACAAAGAAATATTACGGTTATTTTTTACTTCAAATAGAATGACAATAAAAAGTAAAAGTTGTTATGGTTAGGTTTAGAGTTAGTTTTAAGGTTGGTTTTAGGGTTAGTTTTAGGGTTAGGTTTAGGGTTAGTTTTAGGGTTAGGGTTAGTGTTCTGTTGTTTGTAATGCTGAAATAAAAAAATTCAAAATCGTAACCGTACTCTGACAAAATAAACTCAAACTTTTTTAAACAACAACAAACACATATAAATATCTTCTTTACTTATTAAACATGTTTATAATATTTGCTTTTTATGAAATTTACAAAAAATCATGTATATTTGTACTTTTCTTATTGGATATTTTTTTGGTTCCGCTCTTTTTTACTTCAAAAATATACACAAGGTAAAATCTTCTTTGTCTCGTGGAATGTTACAAACAGTACGTTACTTGACGCATTACCTAATTGCAACTCACTAAAAACATAGATATTTAACATTTTCCCAATTAAAACTTCAATACAGTATGTTGTAAAAAGTTTTAGAATTATTACTTTAAAAAATCTGAACATTTCAATACTTTAAAATAAAAAAAAATCCAATGAAAACAACATTTCCATCCAATTCAAATACAAACTTTCTCATCAAGCTGTAACTATTTTATAAACTGTGCGAATTCGGAAAATGTAATTGCTGCGATGCGACGTACATGCTGTTCTGCGACGTGACATAGCGGCCTGCATTCTGTAGCACAACAAAAAAGTTGTATTATAGAAAACGCGGGTTCAAACATGTCGGCCGCGGAAACAGCATTTTATGTGTTTTAGCGTGAAAACCGTGCCATAGAGCAGCGTCTTTAGCTATAAGATGAGTACCGTATTTTCATATAAAAATATAATCATTTAGGATTTATTTTAAGAAAGTTGTTTTTTGATTATAAACATATAAGTGTTTATCCTTTATTTCCATACATACATATTTAGTATATAAAATGTATAAGCATTTATGATTTATCCTAATAAAATGTGTTTGCATATAAAAATATAATCATTTATGATTTATTTCAAGAAAGATGCTTTTTTGACTATAAACATATAAGTGTTTATTCTTTATTTCCATACGTGTCCATGCAGACATATTTGGTATATAAAATGTATAAGTATTTATGATTTATCTAATAAAATGTATTTGCAAATAAAAATATAATCATTTATGATTTATTTCAAGAAAGATGTATTTTGACTATAAACATATAAGTTTTTAATATTTCATAAAATCGTTACCTTCATTTTCATCCGGTGCATTCATCCACTACAGGTTACTATTGCATTTCAAAAAAGGGTTGCTTTATTTAAGCTGAATGGCATTATTTATTTTCCACACATATTCACCCAGGCACGGCTTGGAGATTCATGGCTGTAGATAGAGAGAAAGCTACTACTGACTAGCTTGTCAGTCTTATGCTTCCCATATTAATATTTTCCTTTCAATATCCAACAACTGTAGGGTTCATACTGAGTAAAACTAGATTTCTCAGCTAGGATAAGCTGTGTGGCCGAAAATATAATATTCCAAATGTGATTCTGCTACTTGGCAACTAAGCAGCTAAGCAACATATAGATAGAACTTTTTTTGAACTTCAAGTTTCAATATTTATACCCTGATCAAGTTTCTGGATTAATGTAGTATGACTCCACTGTATCTGATTTGTCAAACAGCTTTCATTTAAGCCTGAGTGCTTTTCTCTTCTTGATGATTGGATCATTTAATTTTAGCAGGAACAGATGAGGGATTCTGAAGATGCCTTGCTTTCTAATTTGATAAGTTTGCCTCAAGCAATTATTGCACTTTGTACATAACAACATCATTTTCAAAATTAAAAATATAATATTTTAATAAATGCCAGTTTTAAATGCTTAAAGATATATTTATTTCATGATTTAAAAATTATAAAAATCAATAATGAAGATTTTTTTTAAACTCTTAATTATTATTTAAAATAATGATTTTCTTTTACTTCTCTTAAATTTGAACATTGTGCTTTTTTTTTATAAGATTATTGAAAAGTTTATTTTTATTTTTTATATATATATATATATATATATATATATATATATATATATATATATATTGTAACCTAGTGTTATTGCCTTGGTTTATTTGGCATTGTTTCACAGGAAAACATTTCCTTTTAGAAAATAAAAGATAAAATAATAATAATATTAAGTGATTAATAAAGTATGCTATTTACTCATGTAACGTGTTTTAAGCAAATAACTAATAAATTTAGTAATTTGATTCTTTTGAAGAAGAGCTGAATAATTTAATTAAATTATTAACAATAAGAGCAATTTAATATAGTATAAAAGCACATATCTAAACAGTATTGATTTTGGATGGGTAGAGGGGAAGTAGCAGTATCTTATCATGCCAATAACTTCTGGTATTTTTAAATTATTTTAGATAATAATGTATACAGAATTATACATCACTAATAAACATTGTTAATTAAGTATATTTATTATTTTTCATTATTTGTCAAATTACTCTGTAATCCATTTAAATCATACGGAAATATATAACTGTAATAATTTTTTTTCCTTTTCTTTTGTTTATGTTATAATTAAATGATTATTTTTCTGAAGGGCGCAAAAGAAGAAATTTTGAAGAAAGTTTAGTCTGCTTAGTTTTACAAGGAGGAAGAGTACTGAAATTCGGTAACAAATTTTTTATTATTTTTTATTGCAGAAATAAATATAAGTCCAGTAAATTTTTAATATATCATGCGTTGCTAATCCTATTTGATAAGATATTCTGTTTTCTGTGGCCATCTACCTATTTTAAAGCTTTTATGAAAAATATACTATCTTTGAAGTTCAAAATCCGTATTACACAAATCGGAAATGTTTATATTTAAAATAAGTAATATGAGTAATTTCAGGAAATAATCAATGATTTGTTACTTTCCTTATTTAATTATCTTTTCTGGTAAAAGAAAATTTATAATTTAAAAGAAATTATAAAAGAAGGAAAGTTAACAAAATTTTCTTTCTAAAAGAAATTGTCTGCTTTGAAAAATAATGTAAGCCCCCATAAAATATGTTTTATTCCTGAAAATTATCTAAAAATAATATTAATGATCAAGGATATTTACTTATGCCTGTATATTTTTTAAAAGAAAATATAAATTTTCTCAAGGCAAATATCAGAAAATTTGTAGTGTGCATTTTACGGAGAATTCCTTATTAAAGAAAAATTACAATTCCTAGAGTAGGAATAAAAACTACAAACATTAGTGACTTAATTATAACTATAATATAATATGTTATATTATACATCAACTGGAGTCATTAAAACTTTATATCAGTAAGTCAGTGCATCGTTATAATAATAGTATTTTGGAAAATTGATTTTATTCATAGCCAGCTAGCTAAAAAGATACGCCAATAGTAAAAGAAAAGAATTGTATATGTGATCATGTCAAATATTGTCTGTTAAAATATGTATTATTTTCTTGGCCCAAAAATTATATCAGTTAATTCAAGGAAGAGTTAACATCCAATGCTGCTATGTTTTCTTTGCCTAATTTATTAATTGACCAGAATGGAGGCAATTTTTATATAAAGAAATAATAAAATGTGTTTCTTATTTTAAATTTGCCGGAACTACGAACGGATCAAGTTCTTCGTCTAGATAAATTGCCCAACGAAAAACATTTTTCTAGTGAGATAATAATCCTTGTTAAGTAATGATTTTTTTACTAATTTGTAAAATTATGTGTATTTTTTTTTTATATCAACAGGTGAAAGGCTGTATAGTCAAGTAATATTTAAATGACCTTGTAATCATAAAGGTATGTTTTCATGTAATTATTCTAGGTTAAATTTATATTGACAAAAAAAATTTTTTTATAAAATGTGTTTATATGATATGCTTATGGGTATAAATTTATATGTTAGATGCGTAAAAGAAAAAAATTCAGATACTTAATAGGTAAAATATCTAGTTAAAATTATCAGAAGTAATTAAAGAGAAGTGATACAGGATATTACTTATTTAAAGTTTGAAAAAATTTATACTATGTTAATTGAGGAACTTATTCCCAATTATTCTTTATTAAAGCATTCACTTAATTAAGTTCAAGATACTAGACTACCAATTACTTGTTGAATGTTTCTTTGGCAAAGGTAAAAATTATTATGGTTAATTCTGTGATATCCATTGATTTCAGACGTTGATCTAAGTATCCCGGAACATAAATTTAGTGTAATTAGTGTATTGCTTGTTTCCCGATATAGCATCAGAATATGATTAATATTCGCATTAGTAATAATTGTAATGATCTATTTTGTGGGATGGAAAATGATCTCCCCAAAAGCTTTATTTTCCATGAGGGGAATAGATAAATCTAGTATTCGGGATGTTATACAAGTGATGTTCTCAGAGTTAGGATCAGTAATTTATATCGTATTTAGGTATTTTTGTTAAAATCCCAGGAGAGGATTATACTTGGTGTGTGTTCCTATTATGCCCAAGTAAGAGGCAAGGACCAAAACTATTTTAATGTAGTAGTTACTCTACAGACCTTCGGTGTTATTCCATATTCTCATGAGAAAATAGAGATAATTCACACGGAAGGTGTTGAATATTGTGTTTTGTTTAGAAAGTTATGGCAAGATAACGGGTATATTGGAGGTTAATTCCTCATGATCCATTTAGTATAAATAGCGTGTATATATATGATAATGTCTGGATTGTGCGGGGAATAGTGTGTAATCCACACGTAAGTCAATGGAGAGAGTAAGTTTAAAATTGGTGATTTAGAAATTTTATTTGCAATGGAGGGTTCAAATATAGGTTTAATTCGGGTTAATGGTTAAGTAGCCTAAATATAACTTATACTGAGAATACAATGTGTATAAACTTCAGTTGTTATTAAGGTAAATATTAAAATAATAAGTGTATTGATGCTACATAAATTATAATAAGTTATCTAAATAAATACTATCATTTAATTAAAGATATGATAATAAAAATGTTTGTAGATTGTAGAATCAGATTATTTTTATTTTAAAACAAATAGTTAGTTAATAAAGTTAGCAGCATTCATATAAGATACACTAAAGGATGAGTTGATGTATGATAATAATATTTATTTTGTTATATTCAATTTGATAAATGTAAAAGAAGATGAAGAAGTAGTTCAAATAGATCTAAGTATAGACGAATTAATGTTAGTTATATTTTGTTTTATCCATATGGGATCGAATAAATTGTATATGTTTGTTTATTATGTTAATCATAAAGGATAGTTTTGTTAAACTGTAATAATAAATTATAATCTTGTTAAAATTTAATAATAAATTATAGTCTTGTTAAAGTTGTTTTGTGTCATTTTCTTGTGTGCTAAATAAAAGTGTATTCATAATATTGAATATTTTTGAGTCCAAAATCATTTATGAAATTTTAATTCATAAGATAGACAATTGTAAGCAGATAGAATATTTCAGTATATTTTAATTTAATAAGAATTATTTATGGAATTGGAAACTTAGCAAAACATTTTATTTTGTGTGTGTGTAAAATCACTTATTCCCAAACTAGTAGTTTGGTTGCACATTGTTGTAAATTTAAGTGAAGGGTTAAGTAATAAATCTTAGTTAAATTATTGTGTTGTCATGGATGATGGAAGGCACAAAACTTTGTTTTCATCATTCGATGAGATTTGGATAAAAGGGTGTATTATTCAAAATTATGGTTGTTATTGAATATGGTTATCATCTTGTTAAATATTATAATAGTTGATGTGGGATGAAGACTGGAATTTAAAAGGTAAATGTTTTATAGAAGAATGTTAGTCATATGGAAAAAATATGGAATTTTTTTAAAAATAACAGAGATGAGATTAGTGTCATTATTATAAGTGTCTTAAATTAAGAATTGATCAATTATGATCAAATTACAAGGTGGATGGAAGAGTTGAATTTGATTGTATAATAATAAATATTGAGATCATATTGGCAAATTAATGAATGTTTTATTTTAGTCAGTAATATTAACAATGACATGAAATCATCATCATCATTGTCGAACAGTGCAAGTACTTACAGTCAGAGAATGTGTTTTGGATAGAGAAAGAATGTTAGTTTATTCTAAATTTTCTTTTTAAATTTATTTTATTAATGATAATGTTTTTTATTCTATCTCTGTGAACTGATATCGTGTAGTGAATTAATATAACTAACAAACATCGAGTATATTAGATAAAAATATAGGGTTTTACCCATTAGAGAAAGTGAATTTCTTTATTGAATTCGTCATTTATTTAATAGAGTATTGTTTTATTGGTTAGAATATATATATATATGTTTTACTTTAATCAATCACTTTGGGTGGAAGGGGGAAATGACTCTTTATTCATAAACAACGTGTCTGTTTCAATATATAAATATATAATCAAAATTATCCCAAATTCACAACTCAATCAGATTAGCTCAAAAAAGTAAACTCTAAAACACAACCAATGGTTTCACTGCAATAGGTAGACTTCTCAAGTGTCATTTTTTCAATTGTGTTTAGAATTTATTTTGGGGGGGCTAGTCTTGTTGAATTGTAAATTTGAGGTAATTTTGATTATTTATTGACTAGTTTAGCTTTAGGCTTTTAATATATATATATATGTGTGTGTATGTGTGTAAAACACATCAAATTTTATATTCACATTGCATACATTATCATTATCTCCTGGTGCAAAAAATTTTCAAACCAGCCTCTCTCACTGTACATATGTTTCATAAAAAAAACCTTTCATTAAATGAACTACAGGCTTAAAACACCCTGAATCTCTACATCAAAATGGTAGCCCAATTTTTATAAATATTATGATTTGTCTTCTCTAATTTTTATTCTCAATCATATATACACACATCTGGTGTTTAACCTATTAATGTGACATAATGCATGTGCACACATGATTACGAATAAAATCAGTTATAAAATTAGGCATATCATATAGTACATACATATAAATGTGACTCTCCCTTCTGGTCAACACAGGTGTTTTTTGAAGCCCCTGATTCATCTAACAAAAAGAGATATATAATGAAAGAAGTCAACCTAAAATTTTTGCACTGACAGAGTTTACAATATAATTAGTAATGGAGTGGTGTGTTGTACATCTGAAATTTGATTTTTTAACATTTGTTTATCCAATGCAATGGTTAATTATTACATATGTATGTAATATGAAGCAATATTTATATATGCTTCATGTTAGTAATTTAAAAATTACAGAAGTTTATTTTAAAGGTAAAGATTTTCAACAATTATAAATAAATAAATTTATATATACAATTTATATGCATAGATAAATGTATATTGTATGATTAATTATAAGCTTATTTTAAAAGTAAGCGAAATATTTCTTTTTTTAACATTTGTAAAGATATTTTATAATTATAAAGTGGAAATGATATTCTTAAAAAATTGTTATAAACAGATCTATTAATTAAGGCAATAAATATTTTATGTAAATTAGTCTGGTAATCCCTTTTAAAGATAAAATTTTGTAAATGTCATGATTGGACAAATAAACTGGATCAAAATGGAATTCAGGAGTTACCTCCCACCAATAGATTGATGGATTGAAACAACAAATGATGGATCTGATTTTGCTGATAACTGACTCCAAGAACTATAAATAGTGGTTATAATTCATTGTGAAAATATACTTTTATTGCTTGTTGCTGACATATATACATTAATTTCTGAACTATTATTGATTACTCCTGAATCATTATTGCTGCTTAGTTCTTCATTACGCCTTCAATATACTTATTGTGCTTGGTGTTGAAAAATACAATGGAAGAGTTTAGAAGCCACAATCTACTCTACTCTTGCCAGCTGGCAGAGTGCAAGATGAAGATCCATAGAGAAGTACAGAAAGGAGCTCTCAGATGATGTAGAAGCAACATTGTATCTATTATATACCTAAACTTCAAGGGTCTACTGCCATGTGGAAAACCCCATGATCAATTAATAAATAAACTACTATCTGATGCCAGTTGAATTCAGATCAATATGATTAAAGCCCATTGCTGCTATAGCTATAATTGAACAAAGTCTGCTAAAAGTATACCAATATATGAAGTCTGAGCTCAAATTCTTAGTGATGAAAGGGAATGGGTATGAACTTTAAGATATATTATTCTACCACTAACATTACATATTTATCTTCATTATACTGAAATTCTTTATAAATTATTATTATTGATTTAAATAATTTGTAAAGTGCATACTCATTACATAAGTAATATATATTAAGTCTCTAACCTTAAGACTATGCATCTAAAATGCAACAGTAGGAACGTCTATAAATCTAAACACAAGATTAATGACTTTAAAAGACAATAGCAGCCACTCTTATCTTTGACCTAATTTCTAAATATATGGTGACAATGATTTGAGAGTGTGAAGCTATTAACTACTTCACTGATTAAGTTCACAATTTCTATACTGTAATGTTTTTCACATTCTGGTAGGCCTTTTTTTACGCATAAGTGAAAGTTAATCAAGCTATGGAGAAGAAAATATCTTGTTCCTATTTTCAAAAAACATAGCTATATTTCCTGATTAACTGGCCTACTAATTATTATGACCTACACTGCTGATGGAATCAACTTTTTATTTATTTTAATAAGGGTGCCAGGATTTACATAAGAATTCACTGAAATCCATTGTGCCGCACATCGTAAATTAAGAAGAAAATAATTTAAAGGATCGGGATTTTTATTTCCCATAACAGTTATTTTTCAGCGAATATTACACCTGGGGATTAGTTAATAAATAAGCATATTGGCAAAGATAATTTACACATTTATCACACATTAACTAATATTAATAACACAATGACAAGTTGACTCAGCCAGCAATGTAGGTCATAATAATTAGTAGGCCAGTTAATCAGGAAATATAGCTATTTTTTTTTGGAAATAGGAACAAGATATTTTCTTTTCCATAGCTTGATTAACTTTCATTTGTGTTTAAAAGAAGGCCTACCAGAATGCTCTAGAGTGTGAAAAATATTACAATGGCACCCAATGTGCGGCCATTAACTTAACAATAAGTTTCAAATGTTTACCTAGGTGATTAAACTTTTTAGTAGTCTGATTACTTTCAATGGATAACTTGCAATACTGTTTTTTATGTTTTTATTTCCCCCATATCTCTGATCCTTATTGAGGCAAGATTAGACAAAGATTTAGGTGACTTTTTCTGAGAGGTGTTGGTGAACAATCTGGTACTACTCACACATGTGGAATAGGTTCACTTTAGATCTAAGTGGCAACATTTCATTCTTAATTTTTAAAAATGCTGCACACAAGAACTTGACTAAAACATACAGGTGAAAAAAAGCTCCGTTCCAACTTGTCCACTCCTTTTATAGTCCAGATCATTTTTAAGAAGTCCTGCACATATTTTCTTTATCCTTCATTTTATTATTCTATAAACTTCCACATTCTTTTTTTCAGCTACAAAGTTTTTGTAATGGATTATTTTTGCCATCTTTAATTAGCTTTGGAAACTTTGAGTGTAATGTGTGTATGGAATGTCCTTTCACTATATGAATTAATAATCTGCATGTCTTTTATTCCCTCCAATTTTAAGATTTAATTGAACAAATAATTTGGAACAAAAAATCAATTTTCATTGCATGTTTAAAAATATAAATTACATTAACTAAAAAAAAATTTTTTAAATGTGTCTTTTAAAATATCTTTAAATGTACTTTTTTTTAGCTTTTACCAAATGCCAATATATTTGTACCATATATAAATAAATGGTACAATACAAACTAACATTAAATCTTTCAATTTATGAGTCAGTATGAAGTTCTTATAGTTAGAAATCTTTTAAAACAATTTAAAGTTGTAATTAATAATTTTTAAAGTGCATATTCATTATGTAAGTAATATATATTAAGTCTATAACCTTAAGACTATGTGCCTAAAATGCAATAGTAGGTATCTCTACAAATCTAAACACAAGATTAACAACTTTAAAAGACAAGAGTGGCCACTCTTATCTTTGGTTGCCCTTGTCTTTTAAAGTCATTAATCTTGTGTTTAGATTTGTAGAGGTCCCTACTGTCATATTTTAGGTGCATAGTCTTAAGGTATAGCCTTAATATATATTGTTATTGATTTTGTAAATCTGTTTATAACAAGAGATTGCAATTTTGCTTCATTTTAATCATGCCACAATTCAGACAGCATAAATCTAAAAGAGAAAAATAAATTTTTATAAAAAGCAATTTGCTTATTATCATAATTTCTGGTCATGCCAGTCATTTTCACTACCTGAAAACATAAAACAGGCTGCATAGACAGAATAAATTAAGATTGTTTTTTTTATCTTTTAATAGTTTACAGTTTAAAGCAAACTAATCTCCAGTTTTGGGGAGGAATAATTTGGATGCATTGATATAAGTGAAATGCTGTAACTTTGTTTCAGGCTGTTTTGTTTATATATGAGATTCATTCATATGTATTTAATTATTCATAAATGATTGTGATACAATTGAAATTGCCATCCACTTGTAGTCATTATGGTGTGCAGTAGATGGACATTCCCACCATATATCATCTTCTTTGTTTATTGTACATACCTTGGATGATACCATTAGTGAATTGTGATAGATGAAAATTCCTATCATCTCACATGTATATATCCAAATATTGTTTTCCTGTGTCTTAAATTTTTACACATAGTATTTAATTAATTACATGTATTACAGCCTGAAAGTATTTATAGTTGTCCATTTCTTTAAATAGCTAATGAATTCAACAAATCCTCAAACTATAGGCTTATTAAATCTTAAAACTGTAATAATAATAATTAGTAATAATCGTTGGTCTCAGAAACATTTGAAAGTGTATTATAGCATATATTATCTGTGCATAAACTTAATTATTGAATCCATAAATAACTAATTGTACTAACTTGTTTATAAGTTGACAAGGCAGTCAATTCACGCTATTGTGTGCATTGTAAAATTGTATATATATAAATTGAATTGTCTCATTATTTTTAGAATTTGTCATTATTTTGCAATTCAATTTAATTAGAATATTATAAAGAGTCTTATGTGTTTAGCTTATTTTAGCAGGCTATAAAAAGAAAATGTTGTTTATTCTGTGATGTTGGAATGTGAAGATTCCATTCAAAATGTTCTTGGGCAATTTGCGTGTAAGATGTACTATTCTGACAGTTACAATATGTAATTTATTTAAATATGTTTTAATTCAAATTAATATATATATATATATTATTTTCAGCTTCTATATTATCAAAAAAGGCAGCTGAAGGATTGTTTGCTTTAGTTCTTGATGTTAAAGTTGGAAGAGCTTCTCTGATGAAGTCAGCCTGTGAAAGCAAAAATTTGGCTGAATTAATGGTGACATGATTTAGTATATGTTTTTTTAGTATAGCTGTATTTATAAACATACATAATTTGCAATGATTCATATATTCTTTTTATTAGATAAATATTGGGCAAATGTTGGACTTGAAAATTGATGTTCTTCTAACTACAATGGATACTCCTATAGGTAGTATGATTGGAAACTCATTAGAAGTCATAGAATCACTGCAAATGCTCAAAGGAAAAAATGTTCCAGAAGATTTAAAAGAACTTGTTTCTTCCTTAGGTAATACGATAACCTCATCTTATAATTTTAGGCTATTTTTATGTTAGAAATTTAACTCCTAGACACAAAATTATATTATTGATTTAATAAGTTGATATTTTCTAGAAGCTTGTGGAACAAATTAAATAATTTAGTTATGTATGTTGATGATTGTAATAAAAATGTTCATTACTGGGGCCCATAATATCCACTACCTTTTGTTTTAAGTCTCCTCTTAAAACAAAATATAGTGGATAAGCTTTAATTAACTTACTGAAAATGCAAGTATACAATTCTTTTCTATATGCATGTACACATATGTATAACATGTTTTTATATAGTGTGCATATATAACTATATATAAATATTAAGCATTAAATCACCCCACATGGTTAAGAAATCCAGTACCGCCCTCTGTGAACTAATATATAAATATGAACTCTAATGTATTTATATATTAGTTCACAGAGGGCGGTACTGGATTTCTTAACCATGTGGGGTGATTTAATGCTTAATATTTGTATATTTATTTCAGTATAGCATTATGCACTGGGATTATTTTCTATAACTATATTGTACCCTCACTTTCAGGAAATTTGTAATAACAATAAATTGGTCTAGCTCAGATAAATAATCATGTTCATCTAAAATGTATCTAATCAATAATAAATATATTCTTTAATACTATCTGTTATTAAATTAGTTCAAATTAATAAATAATAATATGGTTCGGTTTCATATATTAAATAAGTAAATATCTTATAAAAAATAATGAGACTGTGAAGTGAGTTTACAAGTGACAAAATGAACACATTGAGCCAATATCCCATAGGATACTACCTCAATGGCATAAGAATACTATCCCTTCCTATTATCTCAAACAATAAATCTATAGCATTCCTACGTCTTCAACAATAATTAACTAATTTCAATCGAATATCAGCCTTTCAAGCTAATTGAGCATGCGCCTTTTGAGTGTTAAATAAATGAATATTCTCTTCTTCAATCCAAGATATAGTATTTATGCAGGAATAAAAAGAATCCCTCTTATTCCTACGACTCAAATTCTTTTATATGAGCAAATCTGAAGAACTGTTAAAGAGAGCGTGAGTAGATTCTCACTTTAAATTACTATTTACGATGTTTTTTGGCTGAATGACGTCGGTGTAATTACTTAGAATTTACTAAATGTCATTCTTACTGAAACTTAATTATGAGTAAATAAGCAAATATTTTATCTAGCACCATGCTTGTAATTATATTTCATTCCAATATCAGCCTTTCAAGCTAATTGAGCACGCACCTTTTGAGTGTTAAATAAATGAATACTCTCTTCTTCAATCCAAGATATAGTATTTATGCAGGAATAAAAAGAATCCCTCTTATGAGAATCTACTCACGCTCTCTTTAACAGTTCTTCAGATTTGCTCATATAAAAGAATTTGAGTCATAGGAATAAGAGGGATTCTTTTTATTCCTGCATAAATACTATATCTTGGATTGAAGAAGAGAGTATTCATTTATTTAACACTCAAAAGGTGCGTGCTCAATTAGCTTGAAAGGTTGATATTGGAATGAAATATAATTGCAAGCATGGCGCTAGAAAAAATATTTGCTTATTTACTAATAATTAACTAAGTAAAATTATTCCTAATGAATTAATCCCAATTAATTAAAATTATCTCAATAAAATAATCCTCATCTCTTTATCTAAATAATCTAACTCAAATAATCTCAGGTTCTTTTAAAATAATTCAAAGCAATTATATTTTATGTAATCAAGCATGATAAGGGATTTAATATAATTCCTAACTACAACTGACTAATTCTAATAATAATTAAAATAATAATAATTTTCAATGTATACTCTAACCTCATTGTAATATTAATCATGTATAATAAATAATAATAATATAATGTAATCTTTTATTATCCATATGGCATCTTAAATAAATATGTGGTATGATCTCATAATATGAAAATATGTGGCAACCAAAATAATACTATAATTCTGTGTAAAATATTTTATGGTTATTCTATGACCATAATAATACTATAATAAATGAAGTTTCTTAATGAAAATCATATCAATAAAATATTATAACTCTTAAATAATAGTTTTATTTATGTTGTGCAAATATTATATCTTAATTCTAGTTATCTGTGATTATGTAACTGTGATGTGGAGAAATTGAATCAACACCAAAGTTTATAAAACAAACTTAACAAATTTTAACAATAAATTATGTACAATATTTACAACATTAATGAACTTTGTTTACTCCCATTTATGTACTTTCAAAAAAAATAAAAATAAATAAAATAAAATAAAATATGGAATACAGAACATTATTTTTATAATAAAAAAAATATCTATTATTTAAAAATACTATCATAGTATCTCTATTACTTCTCCATTAAGTTTCATTAAGTCAGTAAGTTTTAAAAATATAATATAAATTATTAGTTCAATATGCATTTATTATTGTTATTTAGTTCTTTTCAAAATAATTTTACTATTCCATATAGTCATTTCTGACTTATTAATAATGTGAATAACTTTAATTAATAGCATAGCAATTAACCTAGGCTGCTTACCAATTATTAATTTTAATGTCAAATAAAATGTACACATTGATGTATTGTTATTATAGAATAACCTGTACAAACTTATGACCACCCATATTACTTGTAAAAATATGCATCATAATTAAATCTTTTTAAAACTTAATAATTAAACAACATCTTTATAAACCCACTTTAATTATCATTTATTCATTTGTAATAAATAACAATCTACTCCAAATATGAAAAGTTTTATGATTCTTTACTGACAAACTATATTCTTGTACTCTTTGCATTTATTTCTATCTTTACTTAAAAATAATATAACCTATCTTATCTTCTTCAATAACAATTCCACACTTCAAACTTATTCATTATTTCGTACTTTAAATACCATCCTTCACAATGCAATCCGAGAAATTTTGATAGTAAATAAACAGGTAAGTATATGGAATAAACTAGAGTTTTAATTCAATAGTACCTCTTTCAAATAATCATCATGGTAACAGTGTATAATAAATGAGGTATGACTTCTTTGTCTAATAACCTCTACTACTAAATATAATGTCCAGGCTATTTATTCAGCTCTATGGAACATTCAACTTCAACACACATAAACACTGCCATGAAAAATATACAAGCTATAGGGCCAAGTTATCTATACTTGCATAATAATTATTATTAACTACCCTTATTCCAATATAAATAAATTCTACATAAAATATTACCTCGGTTTCATTTAAATTACTACTAAGCTATTATCATTAGAGGTCTATCACTCTACATCATTAAATTTCTTCCCACATTTCTATAACAATAAATAAATTCACGCATAAATAACAATCTAACTGCTCCATAAGAAAAGATTACTTCATTCTTTGATAACTATTAAATCCAAAAATATAAACAATCAGTATTGATATACCACTTTACTACCTTACTCACTTAAAATAAACACTAAGTTCAGTTATAATAGAATCATATACTTATATTTCCCTTATATTAAAATATACTTATAATATAAATAAAAGTATGCATATTTTTAAAAAATAAATAAATAAATTATAAGCTGTGTGTAAGCATCGTGTTTTTCATATACATTTCATACATCCACACCAAAAAAAATAATAAAATACATTATAAAATCATCAATATTCTTATAATTGTTACCATAAATAATATGTCTTCACTGGCAATTAATCAATTGATGTTTCTGGATCACAAACTAGATAAAACATTATTTAATTATCATTTATTCCACATTATCACACTTTAAAATATATTAAGTTTTTTTTATTTTAAAAAAATTATTAAAGATTTTTTTATAATAATTTAATCACTAGGTTAGTAAATAATTTAATGTTTTTATGTTCCTTCCCTATTTCTATACTGTAAATAAGCATTAATATTAATTTTTTTAGTAAAAGAAATAATTTAAAATTATATTTACAAAAGTTCCATTAAAAACTTCTTGAGATGAAATGTTCTTTTTTCCTCCGATAAAAAGTTCATTAAAGAAAGTGTCTTTTTCTCCTGGTACAGCAGTTGTTAACAAAACTTTTACTGACATGCATGCTCTGATGGTTCCACTTTTAACAAAATGTATAACAATTCCAAAGCAAAAATACGGTAAGTTAACTTTATAATATCCGGATTAATTTAAATAACCATTACTTTGCTTCTAAAAGTTTTTTAAATTCCATTCTTCACTAAATAAAATATTGAAAGTACTTATAAATATTATGCAATAAAATAATTTTAAAGTTTTTGCTACTTTTAACCAGATTTCCTGATAGTCTATGTTCCTTGATACAGCATCAAAATTTTAGCGTTCCCCGATTTACTACATAATTTAAAATATCCATAAATAATTTAATATATTTTTGTATGTCCAGCATACATTAATCAATAATAGGATAATTTTAATTACCTATTCTTCGATGAATTATAAGATGTTCTGATAATGATCTTGATTTTTTTTATAACTTTAAAATTATTATAATAGTTTTAGATCTATTTAATATTTCTTCATAAAGAAATATTTCAGCATCTTAAAATAATTCTCTGCCAAGTTAAAAGTTTATTCTAAACTTTGCCATCTTATTTTAAATAAGCTTTTTAAGTAAAACAAAAAATTCATATTTTTTAATTACCATTTCTGGCAAACTTTTCTAAATCTCTGTGAAGTCCCATTTGCTAAATTCAATCGTAAATTAATATGACCAATTAATATAGGCAAAATTATGTGCCTAATAGAAAAATAATAATTCAACATTTCTATATGTAAATTTAAATTTAATGATGATTTATTCATGTTTAGCTTGACGTTAAAATTAGGTTCAATAAATTGGTAGGTAAGAAATTACTTAGCTTTTAGCCTCGCATCTCTGATTACACGATCTTTTAATAATAAATTACTGTACGTTCTTTTAGACTTTTAAAATAAATAAAATTGACTATTACTGGTACTCCTAATTTTTAAAACTGTAAATTACCAGAGATTCAGTTGTTTAATATAACTTACTCCATCGATAGAAGTTGTAATCCTAGTAAAAAACAGTAGTAGTACCCTGAAAAATAGTTGTGCACCTATTTTATACCTGCCCAAACTACACATTTGATTGGTCAACTTCAACAATGCTCTGCTAGCTTACTACAGCAATGCTGAATTAAAATTAAAAAATAAATGATGACTCATCAAATATTTACAAATTATTACATTATTTAATTACCAGTTAATTTTTATATTTTATTTAAATCAATTAAATTCCTCAAAATAACTTTTAAAATCATATCATAATATTTATTATTACTTTTAACCTTCTTTTAAAATGTAGTTATTTTTAAAACAAAATAAAAATCTACTTTTACTTATTACATTCATTTTTAAAAACCCAACTTAATATTTATAACAGCTAATATTATTTTATTCTATGATAAAAAATATACTATTTTTAAATCTTATATTAGAATTTTAAAACAGTTTTTCAACTTTACTAGAAAAACTCCACAAGCGCACGTGTGAATATCTACACATCACGTGATTTACAAAAATTCATGAAACGCTTCTAATTTAACCAAAAATAAAATAAATGATTTAATTTACAAAATATTGCATAAAATAATATTATAGCAACATTTAGAATAATTCTTTTAATATTATAAAATCAAATATGCACTTGTCTCCCATATTATCACTTTTAATTAAATGATTTTTTAAGTAGAATTATTAAATATATTTATTATTATTAAATAGTCTATTTATTTAACTTTAAATTATTACTTTTAAAATTTACTTTAATCTTTTATCTACAAGACTTATTAATGCAGTATTTATTAAGGCCAGTTTTCCCAACCATACAATCTTATAATTTATCTTTAGTTAACTTTTTTAAAAATACTAACACAATATTATACAGTAAATATTTTTATTTGCTCTAACTAGATTTTTAAAAGATCCTCAACACATTATATACATCATGCCCTTAATTAGCTTTGAAATTTAAAATTTTCTAGTAAATTGATCTAAACAATTCATCCTTACCTAAACAAAAGGGTACAATATATATATATATTTAAAATGATCCAATTTCTACTGCATAATTATATATGTTGAATTAACTATTTCCATGGATTGTTAATATAATAAAGATTAGAAATAACATTATATCCATGTAAACAGAGATAACTTTTAGCTTTTGATATTGCCAAAAAACAATCAATTACTATTAATTGACAAGCCCTGATGCTAAACAAGTTTTCTCATTAACTAATGATAGCTCTTTTCTTAGTTTTTTTGTTGAAATAAACCATTTTCTCTTAGGCTATAAATTAAAAGCACACTAAATGTTGGACAAAGAATCAATAATAGAATGAATCACTTATTCTTGGAGATCTGATATCTATAAGCATATTTTTGTCAACATTGATGGTAATTGAAAATTAAATTCATATATCAGCCAAATGAAATATAACACTTAGTGGTTAATAAACCAATAATCAATTATGAAATGTTTGAGACAAAATTGCTTTGTATATAATAATTAAATATTTAATATAACATTCAATTAAACATAGCTTAGTGTATACATATATAAAAAAGAAAATAAATCATCCTCCATCAGACTATAAATTAAACTCACTAAATTTTGAATAAAGAATCAAGAATAGAATGAATATTCTTGGAACTCTGATGATTATGAGCATACCTTTATCAATATTGTCAGTAATTCAGAGTAAAAGAATTGGTGATTCATTCTATTCTTGATCCTTTGTTTAAAATGTAAAGTGCTTTTAGTTCATAGTCCGAAGAAGGGGAATTTACTTCCTTTGTTTGAGCTATGTTTAATTTACTGTTTAAATATTAAATCTTATTTAATCATTATAATCAAGATGTTAAAAGAGAGATTCTGTCTCCAGCTTTGCATAATAGATTATTGGTTTAATAATTATTGTGTCATATTTAATCTGACTGATATATCAATTTAACTCTGAATTAACAATAATACTGCTGAAGGTATGCTTATAAACAAACATTGGATTTCCAAGATTGATGATTTATTCTATTCTTGATTCTTTGGTTAACATTTAGTGTTTTTAATTTATAGTCTGAGAGTGGGTGATTCACTCTGTTTATATTTATATAGAATAGAATATCTCCAGTGCTCTAATACATGTATGTGGACATGTGTATTGGTTGTCTAAAATAGAGTGGATAACTATGGGGAGCTTGAAAGTCTGAATTCAAGTATCTTCAAATGACATTAAGTTTAGTATAGACAATATACTTGTATTTGAATATTATACTTGTATTTGAATATTATATGTATATGTTGAAATGAAGATTTTCATGAGTTGCATATATAAAAGACATATTTTGAGGGTTCATCCATGTTAAAAATTTTAAATATTGATATTCCGATGTTTTGACTTGGTCACACAAGTCATCCACTGGGTGATAAAAGGTAGAAAGATGGTTGTAGGGGCACTACAATCACTGATTTGAATAAACATTAATTCAAATTAGTGATTGCAGCACCTCTACAACCATCTTTCTACCTTTTATCACGCAGTGGATGACTTGTGTGACCAAGTCGAAATGTCAGAATATCAATATTTAAAATTTTTAACACAGATGAACCCGCAAAATATGTCTTTTACATATATATATAATATTCGAAATTAAGATATATCACTGTACAATAAATATTTTAAATTATCCTCTAACTTAGTATAAGACACCAATTAACAAGAATAGAACAGCCATGGTGTACCTCAAACACTTTGGTTAGAAAAAATGAAATCGATTGTGCAATATATCTAAATATGTTTCAATAGTTAACAAGCCCAGGAGTTTTCTCAAATTAAACATTGTTGACAATGATTCAAACAAATGAAAATATGTAATAGAATATCTTCAATGCTATATACAACATTCAATACTAAGAGTCATATCACTGTACAATAAATATTTTAAAATACTCTCTAACCCAACATAATAATTAACAAGAATAGAACAGCCATCTATTCTTATGCCTCATTTATTAATATAGAGATTTGTCTCAAACACTTTCTTGCTAACCTGTGTGTCTGAGACAAATTACTATATTAATAAATAATGCACAAGAATAGATTGATGCTCTATTTTTGTTAATTATTGTCTTATGTTAGAAATGAGAGTATTTTAAATATTCATTGTATAGTGATATGTCTCAGTCTTGAATATTATGTACTGTAATGGTCAGAAATACATGAGCTATTGATGAAAAGTAAAACCACTATTTGACTACAAGTATATTTCTTTTAAGAATAAACTACACAACCTGTATAACATATTTTTATTAATTGACATATAAGCAAAATAAGAAACTAGCCATTAAAATAAATAATTTAATTCTCATATTGCATCACCAAAATTAAAATAATGATTATTACCAACATCTGCAAATATCTAACCCATAATGGAAAGCCCAAATTCAATAAAATATATCCAGCAAATTATATAAATTAAAAGAATAATCAAACTTTACAATTGTTAATTATATGATTTTACTTAGTATTTTATTAGTTAAAATTTGAATTTTATAATGACAATATTATTTAATCTTCCTTTAATTCTATAATTTAATTTATTGTATTTGAATATACCACTCAACACATGTTTACACAATCATTTAATCTAGATATCTAAATAATATAATGAGATGAGATTCTTAGACAAAGTTTAAGACATATATAAAGTATGTTATCATATTCATCATCATCAACCATTATCAATCCACTGCAGGATGAAGGACTCTCCAAGTTTAATCCATCTTCTCCGATCTTTAGCTTCTCTTTTCCACAACACCCCTGCACATTTTCTTATTTCATCCATCCATCTCACATGTAGTCTCTTTCTGAGTCTTTTACAATCTCTTGGAATTCAGTTTAAAATTTCAATTGTCCATCTATTATCATTTCTTCTAGCAATATGTCCAGCCCAACTCCATTTCAATCTTTTAATTTTTTCAATAAGGTCAGTAACACCTGTTTGTTGTCTTACCCATACCTTGCGTTTTCGATCTCTTCTTGTTACTCCCAACATACATCTCTCCATACTCCTTTGAGTGGTCTGAAGTCTCTGTATTGCTCTTTTATTAAGTGTCCACGTCTCAGATCCATAAGTAAGAACTGGTAAAACACATTTGTTAAAAACCATTCTTTTCAAACACATAGGCATATTTCCTTTTAGTATCAAGTTATTTCTACCAAAAGCACTCCAACCAAGTTTAATTCTATGATTAATTTCCTCCATTATGTTTCCATCTGTATTAATAATCTGACCTAGGTATTTGTAACTGTTAACTTCTTCTAATTCTTCATAATCAATCTTTATTTTTATATTTTGAGCAAATTGATTAAACATTACTTTAGTCTTTTTAACATTTATCTTTAGTCCTACTTTTCTACTTTCATCTGCTAACTCCTCTAACATTTCCTGCAGCTCTGAAGCATTATTTGCAAAAACAACTACATCATCTGCAAAATCTAAATGACTTAAATACTCTCCATTTACTTTCATTCCTTTAGTTTCCCATTTTAATCCACAAAATACTTCTTGCAGCACTGCTGTAAAACGTTTTGGAGATATGGAGTCATCTTGTCTTACACCTTTCTCAATGTTGATTTTTCCAGTATCATTATGTAATCTAATTGTTGCTATTGCATTTTTATAAATATTCTTTAAAATATGACAATATCCTGGATCTATACCTTGATGATCCAATACTTTAATCACTGAAGAAATGTGTATAGAATCGAATGCCTTTACATAATCTACAAATCCAAAACATAATGACAACTCATATTCATTTGTCCTTTCTATGACTTCTCTCAATACCTGGATATGATCTATTGTACTAAAACCACTTTTAAATCCAGCTTGTTCTCTTTGTTGGTGGAAATCCAATGTTCTCTGTAGACGAGTTGTAATTATCTTGGTAAAAATTTTATATAAAACTGATAAAAGGCTGATAGGTCTGTAATTTCTAATAACTTCTTTATCACCTTTTTTAAATATTAATATTATTACTGCATTCTTCCAATCTTCCGGTACATCTTATACATGTTAATTCTAATAAAGTAAATTTATTATCAATCAACAGTAACATTAAAAGTTTACACAGTTATAACCATAAAAAAGTGATCATGTTATGTTTAGTGGTTTAATCTTAAAAGTTATTATCATCTCATTAATTCGTGTTTAATATGGATAAATGAAGACAAGATATGTGTGCATAATA
Source organism: Epiperipatus broadwayi (assembly GCA_028023455.1). NCBI lineage: Eukaryota > Metazoa > Onychophora > Udeonychophora > Euonychophora > Peripatidae > Epiperipatus > Epiperipatus broadwayi. The sequence continues at coordinate 53,259 of JAQFVV010011394.1, read as the reverse complement.
TCACTACAAATCATAATATAATCAGGTGAATGACAGATACTTAATATCATTATTCCATAATAATACATTTCTTTGCCTTCAAGAGAATGCATAAAATATATGCCCATAAATATATGAATATGCATTAATAAGTGATATCAGGATTTCCACTGTAATGTGTGTAATATAAAATATTGTCATGGTAACTATTAGCAATAGAAACAGAAGTTAGAATATACAAGAAAATGATATGAAAATATTAATTGAGAAACTAAGACTCACTCTATATATGAATACTCATTTGTCTTTAGTGCTGTACATTCCAAATGCCATGCACCAATGAGTATGTTCTCAGGGCTATTGGGGGGGATCCTTTCTACAAGTTGCATATGTGGCATTAATTATATATATTCATTAACATATATGGTATAATATAAAAATATTATAGCAATACAATATAATTCAATATAATTAATTAGTATGTTTTATGAAATAGTAAAGTATTTTATTCTATACTTACTTTAATAAATGTGTAAAATAAATAATAACTCAGTAAGTATGAAATAATTTATTAATGGGGAAAAAATAATGAAATAACTTAATAGTATTTTCCGTAGAGATTTGTTCAATGATTTTCGACAAAGAGATTATAATAAAAATTCAAGTCTTTTCTGTGACTTTGTTTTAATTGTTCTCATATGAAAAAGAAATTATTATTAATGATTTGTGATCTAGATGAGGGATTGAGACCTAAAATCAGTTTGCTCCTCCACCAACACTCCATGATTTTGTATCCTATGAATAACATATATGAGGCTATCCTCGGAGTTTCTTAATTCGCATGCCAGCAGTAGCAAAGGGTAAAATGAGACTCCGCAATGAATTAACTGTCATAGCTATGACTCAACTAAACACACACATCTATGGCTTATGAGATATTTAATAGTTTGATAATCAAACTCAGAATGGAAATGCATAGTTATATAATTCACTTAAATATTAACTAAAATTATATGATTCGAATGGATTGAAACACTATGCAAAATTCCTTAAACAATATTTTATATCTTTTAATAAAACCAATCAATTAAGACAGCTATCCCTCTGTGCATTGAAATTCACCACAGGTGTTACAATTAGATGAGCGAGTTAAAAGATCTCATCTTATTCATGGGACAATTAAATTGGAACTTATTCCATTAACAACTTTATTACATGATAGTATATGGCTTAAATTGTCTAATTCATGCTATGAGACATCTATAAGGTTTTCAGACAGTTAACTTGTGAGAGACAATAATTATAATTACCCTATGTACCTCGAGATTAGCCTAAATTAGCTCTCTATACAGTTTATTATTACATAACTAGATTGTGCATTCAAATCAAAGTTGAATTTTGTCACTAGTAATGGTGAAATGAACTGGTATATTATTGCACTATATTAACCAAAATCAAAAGGTCTCAAATATGTGTTACCTCATGGGATTTATCAATTCAATGATTGGTTCCCGTGAACTATACGACTTGCTATGAGGAGAATATTTCATTCTGGAGGTCTGATTCACTTGAAACATGAACAGTTTGGATTCTCATGTTCCAGTTCTGAGAAAAGTGATCAGAAAATGAATATGGAATGGCCTTATAGCAAATCCCCATAAATAAATACAAATATGTATATAACAAGCTTGAAACATGAACAATCTGGACCCTCGTGCTCCAGTTCTAAGAAAAGCTATCAGATAATGAATATGGAATGGCCTTATACCAAATCCCCATAAACAACTACATATATGTATCTAGCAAGATGCATATGCACATGTGCATGCTTTATAAGGAACACCTTCACCATGCTAATGATCATTCGATCATTATTAAATCTAAAATATGCTATATAGCTTCTGTCCACTAAACCATTGTATACCAGTCCACAAGTTAGCATATTTGAACATGCTAAAGAAAGGGGTTAATTAAGCGATCTAGCTTATAATTGATCCTTATAGTTCATACTATAAATTCTCAGGGGGAATTAAGCATAATGAGGACTTATGTATTTAATTTAAATATGCTATAGAATATCACTCTTGTGTTAGTTAACTAAATATTTTATTAGTATGAGTAAACCTAATTTTACTCATCTAATACATAATAGCTATTAAATGTACATATAATAGGTTTCAGATTGGAGATTGCATGTGGGTGGGCTTTAATGCTGATAAATTATGTATAGAGAGCTTCTAATTATCTCTCTCAAATCCCCTCTACAGGATACAAATAAAAATCTCCCTTCTGAATAAGTTATAGCATAAATTCATAACAAATATAATAAATTATAATAAAGCATAACTGCAAATATAAAGATATTTAGGTATAGTTACATTAAGTTCTTTTACTTTAAAAGATTTATGCAAGTTTTACAACGTAGTTATTATCACATTACTTTAGGAAATTAGATACAATTTAGCTTAATGACAGAATTTATTCCATAGAGAAAGTTTAAATAATAAGTTTGTGCACATTTATACATAGCTAGCTTAGAATTATGTAAGAAATTAATAATGAGATTTTATTACAGAGCTCTGTGGATTATTTTATTGATCTTCTCTGCTAAGGCATCATCTTTCCAGAGTTTGAGGCACTACTCTGTTGGGCTGGTCTGTTCATCTTTACTTTCTGAGCAGGCTTCTGGTTCGAACTTGTCCCATCACTGATAACTCATTTCCTGCAAGGTGGATAGCAATGGGTTGCCATCTGCCCTTGGCTCTTTATTATATGGGTGGACATAGCTCCTAACAGCATTACAAGTTAAGATTATCTAACATTCAACCTAATTTAATTCCAATTTGGGTTTTTTTTATGAGAACTCACTCCCCCTCTGCCATCACGATTTGTTTATAAGTTGAGACAAATTTTTTAATCTTTATTTTACATGTGTGCTATAAGCTTTACAAACAAAACCATTACCTCTGTAATTTAGACAAAGAAGTAATTAAGAAAAATAGCGTCAGTTATCTAGCTTTCTCTTTGTGACAAAAATAAATTTAATATCTTTTAAGTCTACTCTTGTTTTTACAGATTTTAAAGCTAAGGTGTGGTCAGCTAATTTCCAAGAAATAAAATCATTTTACAAAACAGATTTTAACCTGATAAACATTTTATTATATACATCAGTCGGTCAACTTATTCTAATTTTTAGTCAAAGAGAGATAATTAGTGTACGAGATTTATCATCTCTGAGAAATAAAATAAAATTTAAAAAATAACAAAGAAATCTATAACTCTGCAAGCTTCTTTTATATATAAGTATGTGTTACATTCAAATATCAGCCTTTCATATGCTACATAAAATAAATGCTTATAAGTATGTGTGAAAATTCACATACCGGGTAATGTTTAACTTTATTATCTTAAACTTTAGAGTTATGTTTGCCTTATTTATAGAAATTATTTAACATTATTTGCAAGAAGCATTTATAAGATATACACACATACTTGCATATACATATTATTATACCTTTTTTATTAAGCTTCTTTACTTAATATATGCCAATTTGGGGGTTTATATTAAGGAAAAATGTACTACTATGGAACATAGTAGGTGAATTGATATGATTGATAAAGAATACCATTTCATCTCAAGGAAGTCACGGAGAAAATAAAAAACAAAAGCAACAAAAAAAAAGAATTTACTTAGAGGTTTGATGATCAATCACTGATTAATTTATATATATATATGGAATATTTATCTTATTTCCTCCTCTTTGTCCATTAAATCCATCATTCAATTCCTCCATACTAAGTGGGTACCTCAATGCACAAATATATCTGAAACTAATTCCTGACTATATATGTACAGATTTATACACTATTTCACTTGTGTTAAATTAATATAACATTCTAATATAGGTAATATTTACATAGACTCACTCCTACCTGAACTCTAATCTAGGTGGTATCTACATTTCTGACCCAGACCTGCTTTCAATTGCCTGACCTGTACTGGTACATCTGAATGACTGGTTACTTTCCATCTGGATGGCCTCACATCTAGATTGTTCTATCCTTCATTATTTATCAGGGGGTTCCTTGTGAAGAGGCATGTAGTCTATAGTGGTCAGAAATTTCACCATTTCCTCCATGCTATGTATGTGACCCCCAACCATCATTTGTTGAACATTTTGCTGAACATTTTGCTGAATGATTCTTATAATCTAAGTCTCTGTTAAGGGCAATGCATTCAGGGATCTCAGACAAGCCACCTGCCTCATGAAGAATTGCATGTTTGTTTCTTTAGTGATTGAACTATAATGCTCCCTCAGGACTGTATGGTATATCCCATCTTGCCATTCCTCCAAAAGGTTTTAACCAAGGCGGTCATGTACTGGTTGAACGTATTTAGGTTTTCTTCATAACACTCCCACCATGAGTTGGCATATCCCTGTAACTAGTGGGTAGTGAGAGTAACTTGGTCAGTTGGAGCTACTTGCTGGAAGTGAAACAGCTCTCTTAGACTGTTAATATGTGTCTTAGGGTTTTCCCCTATCTCGCCCTTAAACATTTTTAGATGTATACATTTTGACAAGTAAGTTTTCCCATTTGCAACCAATCCTAGTGGTAACTCTTATCTACTTCTTTCTACTATACTTCCCTCACTGGGGTTCATCTCATTGATAGACTCTGTTGGCTCACTACTTTTCATTCTTTTTAAAAGGGTAGACTGTGCCTTTCAAGGGTGGTTTGTCACTATCTTGGTATTAGCCTGTACTGGCCTATCTCTCCTTATGCTCTCAGTCATTTTAACCCCTGTACTATCCCCTTGATCTACCATAGCTGCCTTTTCCTTTTCCTCTACTTTATCCTTAGTAGCTACTTCCAATCTCTGGGCCTCTTTTAGATCTTTTTTTAGTTTCTCTATCCTATCTTGTAACCCCTGGATATCCTTATTTATATCAACCCTCTCTTTGATAGTTAGCTTATTTCAGTATTCTACATTGTCCTTAATTTTGGAGACTGTCTCCTCTATTAGGCCCTTAACTTTTTCACCTTGCTTTTCTTGGCAGCTTCATTCTTCATCTAACTCTTGATGAATACAGGATATGGCCTCCTGGAAAGAGGCTCATTTCTTATCCATCTTATCTCAAGCCTGTATTATTTCTCCTTTCATTGTCTGATTTGCCTCTGAGGTTTCCTTCTTGTAGTCTACTAGTAATCCCTCAAATGTATCCTTTACCTCATCCATCCTCCTCCTGCAGTCTATTTGATATATCTTTCCATTTTTTCTTCCAGGCTCTGGAATCTATTCTCTATATCTCTATTTCTTGCTTCCTCTTTCCTTTCTTTCTCCTTCCTTCTTATTTCCTTTTCTCACTTTTCTCTTTCAAACCCTTCCTCCAACCCTATCAACTTGGATAGCAAGAGCTGCTGTATATCTACATAGACTCACGATATTTCAAGGTTCTAGTTCTGACATCTCTTTGGATAACTGTCTAGAGTACACCAGGCCTTCTATAGTTTCTTCATGTTCATTTCTTCTTCCATCTCCTCTTCTGTATTACTATTATTCCTTAGAATTTCTCTTCCAGACCTAAGTATCTTGCCTGGCCTGCAAGTGCCCTCAGATTTGGGCGACCACGTATAATAAATAAAATCATGAACCAAGTGATTTTAGGTACTTATACACTAAATATTTGGGCACTCTTAAAACATATTAGGCAACTAAAATATATAACTAAAAATAGACAAATATGTTGATTCACAAATGGCTTTATGGCAGTTTAAATTTATATTTATAATGAACTTATAAATTTGTATGTGCTAATGGGCCAGAGAATGATTATCTTGCGTTGCAAAGAAGATACAATTCAACAAATAATGACTTATTTAATGATAAAGTATAGAATGGAATGTACAATAAATTGTTTTAATTGTAAAATAAATTATGTATTAAATAATTTTATAATGATTGATGCAATAGGCAAATCAAGAGACTTATGTTAATAATATAAATTTATTGAAATAAGCATTAATTCATTGAAGTGGGTTAATTAGGATTATAATTCTAATTTACTATTTGTAATCTAATATTCTATCGTATATTTTATTATTTACCTCCTCTCCCTTTTCTAAAGATTGCAATTAATAGACATGATATATGTTTAAATTTTAAAGTATATGGTCATAAAAATATTAAAAGGAAGTTTTTATTAGCATCTGTTGCTACAGTTCGCATGTATATGACTTCAATTGATATTTCATTATTTGACTATATTTCCTTTGGTACCTTTTTTTTTTTAAATGGATAACCTTTAATTGTTTTATTTATTTAATTATTTATATGTTACAAGGAAACTATAGATGGCAACATTTATACATCACAATATATATGTTATTTATAAAGCACTTTAAAACGCAAACATGACATAATTTAAGTTCAATATTTTCTATATCTAAAAATAATTAAGTTTTAGATAGTTTATAAATGAAGCCATCAGAACTTAAGAAATTATTAAATCTATAGTAAAACTTGATTATATATTTGTATATAAATGAAAATATTATTGGACATAAATTATTTTTTACTTCATCTCGTTTTTTTTTTTTTTATTAACTAATATATTTTTACATATTGTTTTATTTTCACTATATTCAGTTTAAGTTTTTTTTATACATCATCAATCTCATTATGGGTTAAAATTGTGTTTACATTAGTTTAGGAAAAACTCTCCATACAGTAGTGCCACTTAGTGCCAACCAGAGTAATCAATGGATGCCAGAAGGCTTGTGCATAAAATCTTTATCTAGTGCCTACTAATCCAATATCCCCAGACTAGTTTCTGGCTTGTGGCCAGATAGGGATTTTATGTGCAAGCCTTCTGGCATCCATTGATCACTCTGGTTGGCACTGAGTGGTACTGCTGTATAGAGGGTTTTGCCTGTTGCTAGCATAAGAAATAGTGCTCATGTGATGTTTAGTGATTAGTTTAGGAAACTATGGTTGAATATTATACTTATTTAAATTGCAACAAATATATATATATATAAAGTTTACGTAGTCTATTTTAAATAATAATTAAACTGTCCTCTATAGCTGCCATGTTCAATAACATTTTACAATAAAAAAATGGTCCACTACCGTATTTTAGATTTTTTTAATTTAGAGTTATAAAGGACAATAACAGCCAGAGAGCAAATTTAAATCAGTCTAAATATTTTAATGTAAATGGATTTTTAAAGAATTGATATTAAGTCTATAGACTTGAGATACTTCACTCATTTCTAAAACTATAACAAATAAACACGTTATATATTTAATGATAAATATTATTTTAATATTGAATGAATATAATCTCATGTAAAGTTTACCAAGTCTATTTTAGGTACTGGTGGAGATAGTGTACTACCACTTCTAGAGATGGCATTTCTGCATAAACTCGCAGAAATATCCACAGTAGGGGCCCAAAAGCAGCAATGCTTGCTCCAACCACTAGGTGGCGCTGTTTACCATGTGCCAAAAGATATAATTCGGGAAACTTTTAAAGGGGGGGTGGGCTTTTAAATTGTAATATTATCAAAAAGAAGAAGAATGGAGGGGATATAAGAAATAAGCAAAAGATGGTTGATTTAGATATAAGTGTAGATGTGGAGAGGGAATGGTTTTGTAAGATTAGTGGTAAGAAAGTTTGTTATAAATGTAATGGAGAAGAAGGAATCAAAAGAATTTATAAAAGAGTAGTTAGGAAAGAAGAAATTGTTAAAATTGGGTTTTTGAATATGCAAGGTGGTAGGAGACCAGAAAAGTGGCTGGAATTAAATAAAGCAATTGAAAATGGAGGGCTTGAGGTATTAGCAGTAGTGGAAACTCATTTAAGAGAAGAAGAAGAACCTATTATGGAAGAGGTAGTATGACAGGGTATAAACAGAAAAAAAAGGGGTGGTGGTATAGGTGTTATATCGAAAAAATATTTAAATATTGTTAAATGTCAAGAGCATTTGTGGTTTGAAATAAGATTGGATAGACAAGAATGGATAGTGGCTGTAGTGTAAATCGCCACTGAAGATAGTCAAACTGTAATGGAGTAGAACAATAGTATATATGAATGCCTAGTTAAAGATATACAGAGTTTTAAAGAAAGGGGAAGAGAATAGTGGTTTTAGGGGATATGAATCATCATGTAGATAATAAGAATGGTCAGTTTTTGAAGGAATTTTGTCAAAGAGTAAATTTGAGCATTGGGAATTTTATTAAATGTGTATGAGGGACAATACACATGGTCTAGGAATATTTCACACAATAGATTGTGTATTGGTAGAGAAAGAGGGAATGAATAAAATATAGAAAATTATGGTGTTTGATAATGAAGAGAGAGTATGTAATAGTGATCATAACTTTATTGTAATAGAAATGGTTAGTAATGTGATGGAGGATAGAAATAAAGGTAGAAATAATAGTGAAAGATGTGGATGGAGAGTGAATGATAAGAATGTTGGAAAAGTATAAAATAAAAGTTGAAGTAACCATGGAGCAGTTGATTGGCGATGAGTATAAGGACTGGTGTGGTGAAATAGAAAAAGTGGCAAATAGGATTTTAGTCAAGAATATGCAGAAGAATAAAAGTAATAAAAAAATGAGAGTTAGTAAAAGTATAAAAGAAAGGAAGGAAGCATGCAGAGAATATAAGGGTGCTATTAAGAATAAAGAAAGTGAAAATGATATTAATGCTAAATGGGGAAAGTACTTAGAAAAGAAGAAGCTAGCTAAAATGGATAATTATAGAGAGAGGATGAAGTTAAATAGTAAATTGTTGGAGGATATTAATAAAAGTGGAAGAGATGTGTGTAAAAAATTTTGGAATTACATTAAAAGGAGAAATGAAGGGGAAAGAGAGATAGTATTAATAGATGATGAGGGAATAGAATGTAACTCTAGAGGTGAGCTAGAGAAAATTTTAAATAGATATGTAATGGATATAGAAAAGATGTTAGATGTGAAGGAATTAGTGATAGAAAACATGAAAGCAGTTAGTAATGGGAATATTAGGTTCACAAAAAATGAACTGAATGAGGCAGGGAAGAGATTGAAAAGTGGAAAGGCGAGAGGTTTAGATAGATGGGCAGCAGAGATGGTAATGAATTTAGGGCATAGAGCAAAAGCAAAGTTATTATCATGTTTTAATAAGATGGCACAGAAGACAGCTTTTCCAGGTAGTTGGAGTAATACAAGAGTAAGATTATTATTTAAAGGAGAGGGTAAAGATCATAGAAAGTTAAATAATTATAGACCGATAGTGGTAACATCAGTTTTATATAAAGTTTTCGCATATATGGTAGCTGGAAGAGTTGTAAAATGAATGGAAGAGAATAATGTAGTGGTGGAAATGCAAGGAGGTTTTAGGTCAGATAGGTATAGGAGATAGTTTGTTTGTAGTTACACAACTCATGAAGATGAGTAGGAATTCAGGTAGATCATTATATACGAGTTTTATAGATACAGAAAAAGCATATGATAGAGTAAATAGAAATAGATTATAGGTAAGATTAGCCAATTTGGGAATGGATGAAGCTTTAGTAAATATTATTAAGAAATTATATGAAAATAATTATTATACTTACCAATTAGGGGATATAGAATCAGTTAAAGTTAAAATGGGGTGGGATTAAGGCAAGGATGCCCTATATCACCGATTTTGTTTTTGTTGATTTTGAGTGAAATGGAGAAAGCAATAGAAAGACTAGGAAGAGGAGTAGAGATTCTGTTAATAGGTGGCAAAGGAGTATATACTTTGTCGGGTCTTTTTTTTGTGGATAATATCTTTTTATGTGCAGAAAGAAGAGAAGATATGGATATTATGTTGAGGACATGTGCAAGGGTGGGTAAAGAGATGGGGATTAAATTTAGTGAAGAAAAATCAAATATAATGATGGTTAATACTGGGGAAACAGAGGATGTAGATTTTTTATTGGGGGATATAAAGTTAAGTGTGGTGGATAGATATATGTATTTGGGAATCATCTTATGTAATCAGGAAAATCGCTTGGATGAATGGGAGAAAAAATTGGTAAATGAAGCAAAGAAAAGAAAGGGTTTGGTAAAGAAACTAACAGTATTTTCATATAATAAATATGATGTAGCTAGAATTGTATGGGAGTTGCAGTAGCAGGGTTAACATATTGTAATGATGCATTATGTGTTAGTAAAAGGATTTTAGATTATTTAGTGAAAGTACAAAGAGAAGTAGAAAGACATGCATTGGATGCAGAGATGTGGACAGCAAAGGAGGCAATTCAAGGAGAAATGGGATGATCAAGTTTCTATATGAGAGATGCAAAAAGTAAAATGAAAATGTTTGGTAGGTTGCAGTTTATAGTAAAAGAATAGCCAAAATAGTGTTTAATTGGGTTATGAGTAAAGGGCAAGTAACAAGATGGGTGAGAAAGATAATGCAGTATGCAAAAGATTTGGATAAAGAATTTATATCGGTATACTTGTATAAAAGGTGGGATGATTGTGTTAGGAGGATTGTTGAGTGTTATAGTGGTAAGGAATGGGATAAAAGAATAGAAGCATTAATAAAAAATAGGGAGTTGGAGAGATGGAGAAGTAGTATGGAGGGTAAGAAGAGTTTAAATATATATAGAAGTAAACGGAATATTGGAAGCGAGTTAATTTATGATAATAGTAAGGAAAGTAGTTTATTGTTTAAGACTCGAACGGGATCTTTAGCAACAAGAGAATATACATGTAAATGGAAAACTATGGGTGATTTAGCATGCAAATTGTGTAAGGAAGGCATAGAAAATATTAGGCATCTGTTGATTGAATGTAAATTCTTGAAAGCAGAAAGGGTATAGATAATAAAGTTATGTGTAAATAGGTATGAACAAAATGACTATACAGAAAGTGAGTTATTAGTTTTTATGCTGGGTTTGCGAAAAAATAAAGGGAATTTAGATTAAAGGCCATAGAGTTGACAAAGATTATGTGGAAATGGGATGGGGCAGAATATGGGAAGACTTAGAGTGGGGAATGGAAAATAAAGTGGCTAACAGGTTTATCTGGACATAGTTGCTGAGATATTCTTGACTTCATTTAAGGAGAAGCCAAATACATCACATCACAGGAACGTTCCACCAGCTAGCTGGTGCCAAAGCTGCCCACTTGGTGGCACTGGTTGCCATGCATAAACCCATTTAGCTTATGTCGTCTACTGTAGATATTTCTGCGAGTTTATGTAGAAATGATGTCTCTAGCAGTGGCAGTACACTATCTCCACCAGTACTCTATGTTAAATAATAATTAAACAGCCCTATAGTTTCTACATTCAATAAATGTTTATAGCAAGAAAAAAGTTTTAATTCTATTAACAATCTGAAAATTCATTAGCATATAACTATAAATACTAATATTTAATTTAATTCAGATGTTTGAAAAGTCAAATCTCATTCTGCTTCTAGTCATCCATTGTATATGCAATTGTTACTTTATTAAGTTTAAAATGCAGAAAATAAATTTAAGTTGAAAACCTTCAGCATTTATCTTGCTATTTGACAATCAGAACAATTTATAAAAAAATCTGAGGTCAGTCTATTTGTAAATTCAAGCATAAAAAGTACTTCTTATAAATTAATCAAGTAATAGACATTAAAATATTTTACAAATATATAGTACTTCAAACAAAGAAATCTGTTAATAGGGGAATACAGTAATACACTTATTATCTATATATGAGGCTGATCTACATATGTATAGAAGCACAAAAAAATTGTTAATAGAAGAATCCATAACTTCTCTATTAAAACTTTACTTATAAGTTTTTGTGTTTATTTATATACACGGTAAACTAGTTTAATATACTCTTATATTTACCAAGGCTGTAAACCTCAAGAATATGCACTTGAAAATGTGAAGGTTTACAGCCTTAGTAAATATTACTTACATAATCAATGTGCATTTAAATAAATTTATACTCTTATATGTTTTATATGCAAGAAAAGGAGAATTATATATTAAAAGAATAATTTAATCTATAATTTAAAAAGGCAAATTAATAATTGAAATAGTTTCATAGTTCTAAACACATTTATATACTGAAGCAGTCGATGCGATGCTCAGATTGAGCTTCTCAGCCAACTTAAATCTCTCACCACCAAACCATATTTAAACTCCATCCTTATGCACATATACATATTTACTAATACATATTTTTCTTCTAGCTTAACTATTAAAACAACTGATGTAGATATATAGATATCTTAATGTAAATAATTTTAATAAACAAATATTTAATGTTATTTTAATTCGTATGCATGCACAATGGATATGTACATATTATCGGTGAGGGGAGATTACTTTTAAAATCATAATTTCAAATATAAAACAAATAGTATTAATGTATATTTAAAATTAATTTATTTATTTAATCATAGTGATCAGAAAATGATGCAATTCTTCTAGGAAGTTTCTCGAATGCAATTAAAACAATTAACCGGAAAACCCATTAGTCAAAATTAAAATGTTACAATTTGTAACAGTAAAGTAAAAATCTATTGGTGGAAATTTTATCCATTTCAATTTGTTTTAAAATCATAAGACTATATTTTAAAACAATCATTCAAGATACTTGTAACAGGATTGCATTGTTTTCAAAACTCACTAAACAAAAAATACATCTGGTCAGCAGATTTCAGATCTGGTAAGTGCTCAATTGCCTCAAGCCTAGCAGCTAAGTGCTTGCCAACATCATCAAAAAAAGGATATAAATACTGCTAGATTTGAATCCAAAAGGAAGTACACAATCATAAAATAGCTATGGTAGATCAAATTCATGCTCATGTAATTTTTAATACAATGTGTAGTGAGTAGAAGAAAATTTACCTTTTCCCTCCATTCAAACATGCTCTTTCCCGCTATCAGAACTCCAGATCCCATGCATATGAGCTTTTCAATGCTGATAGATTAAAAAGTAAATGCTACCTGTTTGACTGACCCCAAAAATCTAGATATAGTATATTAATTCCAATAAACATTAAAGCTTCAAGGACCACCACTGTATTTAACAAGGTAAAAAGAACTTTATCTGCTATATGAATCTCTTAACCTCTCAGCCTTCTGTAATAATAATAATCCTAATGTTCTATTAGATAAAGTTGTGTAAAATAATTATAATTTACTTATCTCTAGTTGTTTGTAATGTAACTCTATATAACTTAATTTCCTTTATCATTGAGCCTCTATTTGATCTGTTTTCCTTTCACTTTCATGCGGCAATAATCTTTTAGTTTATTATCGTATTATATATATTTGTATTTTAAATATACCAATAATCCCTAAAACTCATTAGCATGTAATTTCTTTTTACTTTTATTTTCCTTCTCTACTACTTTACGGGATGATTAAATTCATTTTAATTAAAAATAAGACTTATTCCATCTTTGCAAAATGCTCGCGAGTTTGGGAAAAACAAAGTAATTATCTTCTAAGGTTGTTGTAGAAAAACAGATCAAACATCTGTTTTTCTAAGAAATGTTTTTTTTATATATTTTAAATAATAATGCGCTAATTTCAAAATGTCAAATTTATTATATGTAAGTAAATCTATTTATTTTCCAATTCATCACCACCACCCCATTCATACATGTATAATTATATTTATTTTAATGATAGCATTGATAACCAAATTTTTATACTTATTTAATGGTGTGGGAAGTTATAACTAAGTTAAAGTAAAGGAAAGGGGGGGGGGAGTCCTTATATCCAAGAATTATGTATTCTAACTAATTTAAATGATCCATGTCTGTTTAGCAATTAAATCATACCATTATGCAGAATATTCCATAATGTGTGGGCATTAATTAATTAAATAGTATTTAAAGTTATATTTTGTTACTCCAAGCATTGCGTGCATATAGGCTTCATCGTTCATATATCATATGTATATTTGTGCTTCTTTTTACCCGGGAGTATTGAAAAATTGAACCCCATTATGTATCTCTAAGTCCAAGAACCAGGCTCTTAACCCACCTGGGGACTTATTTGGTCATATGAGCTGGCTTTATATGGAAATCGCTCTGGAAAATCCAGCCCAGTAAAATGCACAGCTGACTGCTCTTCGTTCATGAACCAATTCTGCCAATGTTTGCAAACTTATATCGATCTATTTTGTCAATAGATTCTCAGAAGCACCTGTTAGGATCCGTGACTGGATCACATAAATATACCACCATGCATGCACCACCTTTCCATTATATTTTTAAATAAACCCATGAATATCCATAAGCCGTAATGTTGTGATTCTTCTACTAACCAGATCTATTTATAATATTTAATATTTTCAAATGTACGTCTTTGCGATGGCAGTATTATATATATGTTCACTAGCTATCCCACACATGTTTATCACTCCATAAACTGAATTCCTTCCATATATTAATAAATGTATCTTGTATAAAACTAATGCTTTAGTCCTAAAATGATATTTGTCAACTAAATCGGTTAAATGCTATATTTTATTTCTTCTGGGGGTCGCTTGGTATCTCAAAAGTATATTTCCTCATAACGCTAAATCAATGATCCATTATTATATTTATCTATTATTGGCATATGAGCCGCAAACATAAATCAAAGTAATTTGTCAAATCTAATTCTCTAAGTTATGAATAGAATAGAATATGATTTTTCTGTTATTGATTGAAGTATAATTTAATATACTGTGATCACACATGTGTACATTTCATATATATATCGCATAATATTAAATGTGAGTTTTATATGTAAATTAATACATATAAATTGGATAATAAATGTAGGAAAGAAAATAAATTTATTTTAAGATAGTGTCAATTAAAAAATCAAAAATGGTGTATTTGAGGAATGCAATTAAAAGCAGAATCAATTATAGTAATTAAAGAAAGTGTAGGAAGGTAAGTGAACAAGATTCTTATCTTTCACCTTCCAAAGTCAACTTTTTTAAAAAATTTAAGAATAGTAAAGTTAAGGGAATATTAAAATAGGATCATCGAAGTTGATGATTAAGTCTTAAAGGGAAAGGTAAATAAAAAGGGGGTTAATGATTGTAGAATTAACAATCATAAAATTCGATCATTGGTATAAATAAAATAAATAGATTTATAAAAAAGATAAAGATCGTCTCTTCAAACTACACATTTGAACGTATGAAATATATGTATAGCTATGTAAAGGAAAAAAAGATAGAGTGTAAATAAGAAAGTTATTTTATGAAAAAAGAAATGAAAAATTAACAAAAAAACAAATATTATGGAAGTAAAATAAAAAAAAGAAAAACAAGAAGAAAATTTATGTATTTTATGAGAGAAAGTAAAATAAAGGTGTGAAATGTAATTAATGACATTCCAATGAACAATAAAAGAAGATAAGAAAAGGATTCTGGGAGAAGACAGTAAGAAGTTGTGAAGGAAAAGAACCATGCTTTAGTTCTTATTGAGTCTGCTGATCTGAGACACAGAGTAGTTTGAGAGCTGTTTTTTTATATATATGAACAAAACGGACCAAGAATTTGAAGCATCGAGAATGCAGGGGTAAGGGGCCACAAACGAACACCAGTTGATCCATGCCTGCCTCAGGTGTAATGTCATCTCACCCATGAAGTAACAGTAGAGAGCACCTGCCTGATGGTGGACCTTCCCTGTCATTGAAGCCATAAAGAATGCGACCGAAGTAAGCTGCATGAAGGAGACTGAGCCAGATCCCGTTTCTATCTCTCCAAAAGAAGTGGAATAATCCACATGATGGTTAATGAATTAGTCATCCAAGTCCAGAAAAATCTAGGTAATTAAACTTTAAATATATCACATGTTTATACACTTTCTTAAAATGGTGGTAGCAATTAAAATGCAATTCCAACTGTAAATATTAATGAATCAAATAATCAGTAGGTTTCTATAACAAATCATACGTGGAGAAAAGGACTCTAAGATCTAGAATCTCTACATATAAATTAAGAACAATTATTATTTAGTGTGACTGGATAAATTAAAATGTAATTTGTATTAGGCTAATGATTTCTTATGTTTTAATATTATATCTTAAGTGTGTATTTGAATATATTGTATTAAACAGTATTTATTTATGAATAGCTCTTTACATCTCGTCTTTCTTTCTCCACCATACTAATTAGAATGATATACCCATAGGGTTTATTAAATATTCAGTAGACATTAATTCTAGTAAAAAGTACACGTGTCAACCTAGTACAATAACATTAAATCTTGAAAATTTTATAAATATTTCAAGCGCTGGATTATTTTTTTAATTAAATCATTCTTATGAATGAGTATCCAGCAGCCGAGCATCTGATCAGGAAAAATAATACTGGAATATTACATTGGTAATCTCAGTGTTCGATCAGGAATATAGACTTAAATGATTCGTCTATATTTGCTTCTTGCTTGACGTGACAGCCGTGTCGATCGTAAAAGTGTAAATTAAAACATTTATTACGAGTCGAAAATGTAATTCTGTTATAATACTTACATGGCCAATAATTAATAAATAATGATACATGCATTTATTCATGTTTTGCTAAATTAATAAATTTTATATATTATACGTTTTCAGAATCATTGTTTTCTTTTGTTTAAATTAATATCTTAGTTATTAAAGTATACTCATTCTGACTAGATGATCTCCTGCTAATCTTAGAAGTATAATTAATATGAAAGATCACAACCTTAACTAAATCCAACTTGTATTTCATGCTAGATATTCCATTGTACAAATTTAGATTAAAGTCTTTTTATGTCTCTGCTTTGCGATGCCAGCAGAGAAGAGATAAAATTAGATCAATATCATCAGGATTGTTGCTCATAAGTTGGTAGATCTGAAAAATAGGCAAATAAGGCAGAATTCATGAGTGTTCTAGATGCTAGATTTCATATCTTGTCATGAGTTGCCTAGATGCTAGATTTCATTATATGAACAGACAAAACCGACCGGTACAGTACATATAAGAAAATATTTTATTTAAATCCATTTGCATATAAAAAATAATTTAGCCTACAGCTTAAAAACAAATTAGTAAGTCAAATACTTTTATAATTATCATATCTGTACATATATTTATCCTGTCCACATCTATTAACCATTTATATATATAAATGATTAATATATCTATAATTTAAGAGCAAGTAATAATTGAATAATGTAAATATTTTATATTACAAAAAGCAAACGTGTACTTACATGAATAAATAATTCAGAAATACTAATCAATATTTATATTTTCTGTATGCACACATTACATTCAAAGGAATTTAGTTGCTAAAAGAATAATTTAGTCTGCACTTTAAAAGCAAATTAAAGTTAATAATTGAAATATTTTTCTATTACTAAAGTTACATGTGTGTATATACATACATGTAGGTGACATAATTAAGTCTAATTATCATTTGTATATATCTGTAAACTGATAATTTAAACAAAATTATTACATTTATTTTGTTTTCAATCTATTTTAATAATTGATACTTATAATATTTATAAATAAATAAAAAACAAATATGTTTTGTTGAAAAATATTTATTTTAGATATTTTATTTTTATTATTACTGTTATTAATTAATTAAGAAAATTATTAATCATTATTTTGAATTGTAATCATTTTTTTAAATACTAGATTAAGTATTTTGTCTATTTTACTCTTGCATACTTACACTATGTATTTGACAGTCTTTTGTTACCTAGATAGTCAGAAATGATCAATTGCGAAATTTGTTGTCAATTCTATATGATTGTTTGAAATTATATATATATATATTGTAACAAATCGCTCCCTTGTAAAAAAACGCCAACCCTTCCATTTTTACTCATGTGACTGAACGTTTCTGGGGTAGACGATTATTACCACAAGCAAGAAGCCAATTTAAACCCAAAACTTGAGCCCATATTCTTAATTGAACACTGATACGGTATATAAATATCGCTCCAGCATTATATTTCCCAATTAAACGCTTCTCTGCTGGGCATATTATTTGAATCAAACAATTATTTCTGCCCAACGCTTGGAATATTTATATAATTTTCCCGAGACTATCGCGGTACAGAAAGAATATCGACTATAGCCCTTTCCCTATTTTTTTTTTCCTACAATCGGAAATGACTTATTTGTCCACTTCTATTTCTCTATTATGATTCTTAAATTAATAACATTTGTCAGTTCGAATGACCTAGATTTAATATACACTAAATATTTGTTCGCTTGGCAAAGAAAGACAAATTGCAAAATGACTAGTTACTTCTTTTTCAAAATAATTTTTAATTTTGTAATCGATTATTTATAAATGACATAATAAACAATAAAACACACATATATCTACCACACACCAACATAATATGCACACAAATAAAATAGTAAAGAATATAATTCAAACAACTCATTACACCACTAGGTAACCAATTGTTACTTGTCTCATACATTCTGATAGTAAAGCTCATAAGTTCTTTAGCTATTGAAGAAGTATTGTGAAAAATTAACAGTTTAGTTTTGGTTGATTTCTTTGTTCACAAAATAATTATGACATGATGTATTAACAAAAGTTATCTAGGTAGGAATCCTCAATGACGGATCAACCATCAGTGGGAGTTTCCTTCTTTGAGAGATGGTTGTTGTTCTTCCATCGTAGTAAGTGGAGGTAAAGTTTTATAGTCCGCTGGATGGGTTTGATTTTTTCATGTCCGAAACTTTAATACCTATTCATTTCTTTAGGTATCATCGAAGTATCCAGGCATATCTGGTTCATGATGGCGTCTCTTATCGGAGATATCAGATGTTTAGGTAGTGAGCCAACGTTGGAGGAGAAGAGAAAACGTCGTTATGTGCACTACCTCTCATGTTAGCGTACAACGAAGTTTGTAATATTCCTACAATATGTCCGTGTTATTCTCTCCACGATTTCTGTTTCTTCTCCCCAGTTTTGCAGCCAAAAAAAAAAAACTAACTAAAAAAATCAGTTCTGTTATCTCGATTGTTCTCTATTGTTCTCTGGAATGTTGCTAATTGAATATTCCTTTACATTACTATCTTATACCAATCTATACTGGAATTTTGTTACAACTTTCACATTTTTCCAATTTTACAGTTAATTATTTTCTCTCATTCTTTTAAAACATTTCGAATATTAAATTATGTATTAGCATTTTTTATTTGATCAATACGTTTACAATAATTTTATTTACCAAGAAAGAAAGAGACGCGTTCATTATACACCCCTCCCCTTTTTTTCTAATCTTCAATCTTTATTTAGTATTTTAATTTCTTTTTTTTTAATTATTGGTTATATTTGTTTATATATGAGAAAAATAGAAGAGAGAATATATGATGACTCTAGAGATGAGTTACACTTCAAATTAACTATAATATTGTTAAAAATAATCTCTAAAATTCATATACTTCATTAATATAATATATGGCTATTTTATTTATGGACAATATACCTATGATGCAACATGACACTGACATAAACCAATCAATTTAATGGTCCCAACATATTTATATATCATTTAATATATTCTTATTTATATTTATTTTTTATCCTAGAATCAGATACTAATTTTACATGTACACTTTATATTGTTTAGCTTTTTAAATTCCATTTGCATTATATATTGTACCGGTTGTTTTTTTTATTCTTTCTGATCACCGAGATCACCATCAGGTCACTGTATACCTGGAAAATTTAATTTATGGTGATCAGGTCAATGATGATGATGATGATTGACACTGACTAAACCCAGGGAGAGTCAAAGCTCATTAATATTGTTCAGACAACCAAGAAATAAGACAATGACAAATATTAGCCAATATGATCAAAGAAATTTTAATTATTTCTTAATACCACATTTAAAATTTCAGGTACTGAGATATATATATATACAAGATGGCATTTATTGGGCAAATTTTATCACAGCATGTATGAGAGGAAGAAAACATTAAATGCTCTGATAGCAAGGCTAATTCTCTCATGGAGTTTCTAAAAGGGAGGGAAGAGATTTTACTTCAGCTGAAGATTCACCAAATCAATTCTGGTTTATGCATTCAAAGATTTTAACATGGAAATAGTCTTGTAAGAAATGCAGGTGAGCATTCCCTAGTACCTTGAAACTAAAGACATCATGTGTCTGCAGAATGGCTCATGGATAATCGCATTTAGGATCACCAAGGTTGATTTCTATACAAGAAGGGCAAATGGAATAAGAAATACTACAGAGGGTGTATTTTAAAATGAAAAAAAAATTTTTTTGATTTAATAAAAACAGAAATATTAACTGGGACCAATTAAATGATTGAAACAAGGGTAAATAATTAAAGTTGTCAAAGGAGAAGGATTATAAAAAATATTATCTGCAAGGTATTCAATATAAAACATAAACATAAAACTAAACAGAAATATTCAACTGGTGAATCACCAATTAAACGATTGGCCATAAACTAAGCTGCTGTAAATTAATTAAAGGTGTCTCAAAAGGAGACAGGTATGTAATAAGAAAATCATTTACATCTGCCCAAGTGTTTATTCACAATATAAAACATACAACTATAAAACTAAATAGCTTAAGGAAAGAAACTCTCAGTACATGCCCTGGCGTATAATAAAAGCATAATTTAAGATTACAATCATATAGTATTAAAACTAAAATATACAGTACACATCACTAATAAAAGAATATATATAATAATTATAAGATATAAAAAATTAGCTTACAGATTTACTTTAGATTGAGCAGAGACTTTAAGTAGAGATTTATGCCCTGGCAAGAATATGAAATAAGTTACTTTATGGTACAGACAAATCCAGTGAGTACTCACAGTTGTGCATAGATATTAGTAAGTGAAGTCTTCAGGTGTTTTTCTTTTTAAATGGTGGCAAGTGTATAGGCATATTTGAAAATCGGTTCTAGTTTAGGCTTTTAAACATTATTAGAAGGAACAGCTCAGAGCTCAGGATCTGTCATCAGGATGGTTTTACAAGGCATCTAGGAGTTTAAATACACATGGCATGGAATTCAACCATCTGGAAGGTGAACACAGTTAATTCAATGTAGGTTATTCTGAGAGTTTGGTTGAAGGTCTCATTGACAGGTAAATGAATATAATCTCCTGACAGTGGGTCCAGGAAGTGAACCATAAAGTATTAAAATTTATTAGAAACTGGATACTCTGAATTAGCTGAACAAAAACTGTGTAATCATCTTAAGTAAATCAATCTAGGTCAAGCTAACTAGTGATAAGCATCTGAAGAAAAATAAGTCCTAAACTTCTGGGCTATTATTTATATGCCACTTTATCTCTCGCAACATCTTTCTTTTTAATTAATTAGAAACATTTGATCTGGGCCAATCCCTATCTCATGCTCAATCTTAATTAAAATATCTGAGCAGGGATCTTAACTTATCCATAAATTAATTAGTACAAAATTAAATCTCTGCTCTTTTCAAGGTAAATTAAAATATATTATATTTAAAATAAAATAAAAAACTTTTCAAAATTAAAAGCTTTTTCAAAAAGAATTAACTTCTTAAATTAAAATGTTTTTACAATTTGAAAAAAAAAAAGAGAGAGAGAATAAGTGTCAACAGTAACTTATTTTTAAACTGAAAAGTAAAATTTAAAGATTTTTTTTTTTTAAATATAGCTGCGTATGTGCACTATAGCATATATATCTTCCAAATATCTTTTTAAAATAAATTAATATTAATAAAGATAAAAATTCCTGAAAAAACAACAACATAAGTATTGAAATATACTTTAATTATGTAAAAGAATAAGCGTTCAACTTTAAAATTAACTGTAAAGGTCATGATGAAACTTATGAAGTGGATGGTATTCGGCTCAATATATATATATATATATGCGTGTAAAAAATAATTTAGCAATTTATATATATGTAATCTTGTGGAGGAAAATTACACTTCATTAAATTTACATGCTCTCATCTATCAATAAGTGTTTTAGATGCCTAAGTGAATCACTTATGCTTAAAGCCTATAGTTATATAAACCAATCCTTAACGACCATGCTTAAATCAGGACTTGATCTTATAATGAGCCTAATATTTTAATTGACAATACAAGTTTAGTTTACATATGACAGGGAAGAGAAAGTTTTTCATTTTTAACTCCCTGCACTTTGAATTATATTAGTTTGAACATACGTAATAAATAATTTAGAGATTTATATGAATGTGATCTTGTGAAAGGAAATTATTCAAACTAATATAATTCAAACTTGCAGTAAGTTAAAAATGAGAAACTTTCTTTTTGCTGTGATATGCAAACTAAATTTATACAAATAATTTATCAATTGAAATAATAAGCATGGTCAACAAAGGTTGGTTTATATAAGAATAGGCTCTAAGCACGAATGATTCATGTATGCTGTTAAAGCACTTATTGATGGGTGATTGCATGTAAATGTAATATCAATCTAATAATGCACATGTGAATGGTAATTTCCTTCCACAAGAATATATATATACATGGAAGCAATTCACACCTAAACACCATAAATATCAGTCAACAATCTTAATCTATTGTCAAGGCAACCTTTTCTTACAGTAGAGGTAAATACCCACCTTTACTTATTGTCTAATATGTTTATATAGACACTAAGGATTGCAATTTGACTAAGGAGAGTGAGATTATTAATACAAAGAAGTTTAAATAAATTTCATTAAACAGGATAATATAACCTGTTCTGAAAGAAGACTAATACATAGTCAATGATAATGTTCGAACTGCACTGAAACTATGTATTAGTCAGATAATACAACTAATAATGCTCAAGGCTAGATAGATTTATAAATATATAAAAGCAATGTGATAATCTTTATAATTTTAGGTAGTTTATTGTTATTACAAACTGGATTAGTAACCACTTGTAAAGATGGAAAAGAAATGATAATGCATAATATATTAAATGGGCTAGCACTAGAGAAGTTCAAACAGATGATTATGTACCAAGGGGTGCAGAAACATACAGCAGAAAAATTATGTGATCCAAATAATGAAGATTATTCAGATTTTCATAAAGCCACAACAGTCACTGATATTGTATATAAAGGGGAATCAGGTAATGATCAAGAAATTATTAACATAACATTACTTTATACCTTTAAATTGTACTACATATTTTATGTTTTTAGTTGTAATGACTTGGGGTTGATATTCTCAGATCTTTCCTATGAAAGATTAACTATAATGTTCAAGTTAATGGAAGCTGGTAGAAAGTTGTAAATTTTCACATTTATCATTGACGAATAAAATGATATTTTAAGTAATAAAAAAAGATACGAATACATTGTACCAATTAAATTTTGCAAAAAAATTATAAAATTTAAGCACAAAATATCACTATCACAATAACCCATGGAAAATTCTTCAACATTAAGTCATTATTGCTATACTGTCAATATAAAATTATAATTTATAAAGTATTTTCATTTATTATGCTATTATTATAGAGCAGTTTATTATAAAGTAAATCTAAGTAAAGTAATTTTTCTTCCTGGTAGCCAATTTAATTAGCCATCCAATTATTAACTAATATGGTATTTTTTATTATATCTGCACAAAGTCAGTTCATAAATCTTCCTGTCATTTTCTTTATTTATTCATTCTCACCAACTTTTATCTTCCTCTTTTTTTCAATGTTTTCTAGTTTAATATTGTTTTACTAAACTTTTCTTAGATTTCCTCTTTAGATCTATATTGTGTTCAATATTCATTATTTGTTGAAGCATTTTTTTCTCAATTTTTATGCAGATCTTTCCCAGAAATCAATTTCTTCAATTGTTAACTTCTTTCCCATCCTATCTTTCAATTTTCAAACCTCATTACCATATGTAATGATAATTTTCACTAATGTTATAATCATTGTTTATGGACTTAACAGAATATTATTTTTGTTCCTATAATATTCCTTTTATCATTGCTGTGGTTTCTCTTCCCTGCATGTTTCTTTCATCTTTTAGGAGAAATAGTATTTTATTCTCAATTATTAAAAACTGCACTTTTAGATTTCTGCATAAAGTATGTGTTATTGTATCAATATCGAGTTCTATATATATATATTTTCCATTTCTGGGACATTCTTCACATTAATTTCTAATTAGATCTAATACTGTAATCAATTCCGATGACTACATTTATTCAAAACATAAGTTTTATAATAGCAAACTCATAGATAATAATAAAGGTCTTATGTCTGAAAAATATGAAATAACTTGACAAATTTTCAGCTTGTATTATTTTAAATAAATATATTTGATAAGTAAAAAATATTTTTAAAAAAATCTTATATATATATTTATATTTTCAGCTTGTATTATTTTAAATATATTTGATAAGTAAAAAATATTTTTTAAAAAATCTTATATATATATTTTTATAAAAGAGAGACTTTATTGAGTATAAAATGTTTTACACGATAAATAATGATTTACATAATGTAATATGGAGATTTGAAGTGACACATTGAATTTTTTTGTCCGTAGCATTTCCAGAAGTTGATCAACCCATGGAAACTCAAAGCATTAATCTATGAGAAGATTAACCATTAAAGACAAATGAATGTTACAATTAGGAATTATTTGTAAAGTCTAGAGTTTAAATATGAGTAGCATTTTAGGAGTACAATAAGAGATTCATTTCGCGATGGATAAGTTGAGAATAGGAAAACACTTGGAGATACAACATGGAAATAATAAATTTAAATAGGGTGAATCACTTGCAATTAAAATCATTAGGCCAAACTGCAGCTTACTTTGCAATAATACTTGGATAAAACCATTTATAACAATAACGCTAAAAAACCGCTATGAATTGGGTTTTTTTCTTTCTTGTGAATGAGAAAATCAACGTTGGTAACGATCCCCACAGCACTCTCATCCAAGCCCTCCCCCTCAAAAGAACCAGGATTTAGGCCCCCATGGCCCCTCCAACAACCAGATTCTCATTCAACCAGCAAAGTTGAGTGTAATGAAATTTTTAATTAAAAGGTACACTTAGGAATTATTTGTAAAGTCTAAAATTCAAATATGAATAATGTTTTAGGAGTACAATATTGAGAAATCCGATTTGCGGTAGATAAGTTGAGAAATAGGAAAACACTTGGAGATAACATAAAATATGGACTAAATCAATCTACTGTTCAGCTCTTCCAAATGGCCTCGAATATCTTCACAAGAGAGCAATTCCGAATATTTTGAAAAAATTATGGAAAAACTATGGATAACAAGGAAAAAAGTCCAAGCTTCAAAATGTGTCTGCTGAAAACCATTCTAATCCATCATGAAAATCATGTGAACTGTAAAAGTCAGCTCCATCAATAACAAACATTTGAAGTAAATAAGCATTTATTTTATATAATACGATGTTTTTAAACTGTAAATAATAATGGTCAGCTATTAAGCTAATGCACATGTGCTTTGTGGATTTTAACTATAAATGAATACCATCACTTTCCAAACATAAGATAGTCTTTGTGAAAAGAAAGAATGAATCCATCTATCCTTTCAACCAAACGTTTAAGTATGGGCAAATCTTAAGCATTTGGAAATGAGAGCGTGAAGATATTAAACAATTACTTTACATTACCTTTACTATGCCTTAAATAAGGTGAATCACTTGCAATTAGAATCACGAGGCCAAACTGCAACTTATTTTGCAATAATACATGAATAAAATCATTTATGACAATAATGTTAAAAAAATCACCACAAATAGCACTATTTTTCCTATCTTGTGAATGAGAAAAACCAACATTGGTAACAATCACCACAACACCCTCACCCCAGCCCTCTCCCTCAAAAGAACTAGGATTTAGATCCCTGGAGGCCCTCCCAACAACCAGATTCTCTCATTCATTCAACAAAATTAAGTGAATTAAGCAGGCAAGAGCCTTGGATCTGAGAGCACTGCACCTAGATCTTAGGATCTAATGCAACCCTCCAGCAGTCACCTTTTATTTCTACTCAACTATGAGAATGAAATTGAAAACACAATATTTTCAATCTAAGCTCAATAGCTTATATTGTCATATGGGTCTGAACTCAGTCCAGCACCAATACATTTTGGTATCTTTTGGCTCTTTAACAACCATAGCCACCAATATCCTATTAGGCAGGATTGTTGTTAAACCACTAAACATCACATGATCACCATCTCTTATGCTAGCACATAACTGTCATTAAACAGGCAAAACTCTCCACACAGTAGTGCCACCCTATGCCAACCAGAGGAATCAATGGATGCCAGAAGGCTTATGCATAAAATCCCTATCTAGTGCCTACTCTTCCAATATCCCCAGACTAGTTTCTGGCCTTCGTCAGTGAGCTCTGGTTGGCAATACTGTATGGAGAGTTTTGCCTGTTTAATAAGTTATGTGCTAGCATAAGAGATGGTGATCATGTGATGTTTAGTGGTTTAAAATTAAGTGAAATGAAAATTTTCATTAAAAGGTAAAATCTCTGTAGAAATCTTTTGTAATTTCAATGGCTGCCATATATTTACATAGCGTTTTTATAAAAGTTGAAATTATTCTTGTGATTACATTGTTGATATAACTTGTATACGAAAAGAGAGCTAAGTAACTCCCCTTTTTAATAGGGATAGTTTTAGAGAAATTTAATTCCCTAAACTAGAAAAAAGGGAATGAAATGGTGAGCCAGAAACAGTTAACTGGAATCCTTGGCTCCCTCTAGTGGACAAAAATTTTATATTAAGAAACAACAATAATCTGCCATGATGCTAATCATTCTTAATACATCTTCATAAACTATAGGTTCAGTTCCCATGATTCCTAATGAAATTAATGCTGCTTCACCATCATCGATTATTACCAAAAAGTTATCAGTGAATGCAATCTGGTTTGTTCTTTAATGAAACCTATCCATGCTTTATGGGACTTTCTCCCTGTTTTTTGGGTAATAAAAATTTTAAAAGCTTTTTAATTTCCAATCATTGTTCATTCAACACATATATTTAAACAAATAGTTTACATTCTATGACTTTCTGCAGTCATTTTTTTCTATTCATTCTAAATATTGACATACATCCAATTCTGCAAACACTTTATCATGTTGTTTCAAATAGTAAGATTCTTCTCGTTGAATGTTTTCATTCATGCATATTAGTAAATACAAGCATGTTCGATTTTGTCTCATTGTTTCAAATGTTTATTTTCATTGAATTTTTTTGTAGTTTCAGATGACTGATATGCCTAATTTATTTTGCAACTTGATTTCTTTGATTTTCTCCTAATTTATTTTGTAACTTGATTTCTTTGCTTTTTTAAAATCTTATTACTTGCTTTATTTTGACTAGCACCACTAGTGTTTTCCTAAAGGTTTGGGATGGTGGTGTTCTAGTTGTATTTTTATGTTGGACTATTTCCATCATCTGAGTATTGAATGTCTTTAAAAAAAATTAACTTTTATTTAAATATTCAAAATACATTCAACTGTTAGTAATAGCACATCAACCCACATTAGTATATGCATGTTTTGAGAGGTATTCTCCCCTCTTCTTCAGGTGTCGCTGACTTGACCAGTGACTGTACTAGCATGGATTTAAACCAAGTGGTCAGAGCGTTACCTTGAAATTTAATACTCAAGAATCTAAGGGTCCAGGTTCGGATCCCATTCTAGTAGTCACTGGTCAGGCCAGCACACCTGAAAAAGGGAGAATACCCTCAAAATGTTGTGCATATACTAACGTGTTTGATGTGCTATTACTAATAGTTGAATGTATTTGGAATATTTAAATAAAAGTTATTCTTTTCTAAAGACATTCAACACTCAGATTATAGAAAGTCCAAAATAAAAATATCACTAGTGATTTGATTTTTTCGTTATTGCCAAACTTTGTTTTATTCTATCAATTTTTATTATTTCTTTGCCAAGTAATATTATTTTTTATGTTTAACATGTTGGTTTCTGTATTTTTTACTATGCCAGCTGCAAAATTCAAATTAAAGATTCTAATTATTGATGTTTCTTTGCATTTTATCCACTTGGCTTGGTAATATTGGTTCTTTTTCTTTTGTATCTTTTCTAATTTCAAAATTTCCTATTTATCTACATATTGTCATGGCTTTTTCTGAATTATTCTAATCAATCATTTTACAGTTATGTATATTATTTATTTTTGTATTGAATTTCTGTTTTAGTAAATCTGTATGTTTGTCTAGTAATTGGATATAATTTAAATTTATAAGGGCCTTGTAATATAACGATAGAGCATTCTTCTGTTTTAGCATATAATCAGTTCAAACCCAAATTGAAATCGTTTTTCAGATTCTAATCAAGCTTAAAATTTTTCTTTCAAATAATGATCCATAGCCAGTCTAGCTAAACATCTGATAATGGTCAGTAAATGGATGACTAACTATTCTTAGCTAAAGAATAAACTAAGGGTGGAAATTGCTGAAATCTTTAATATCCAGTATTTAACTATGTTTTCTGCTCTAAGATTTCCATAAGGTTTTTGAAGAGATCATCATCATGCAATGGACTATTAAAACAAATTTCGTGAAGTTAAATTTTTTTGCCTTAGTCAGAATTATAATGCATCAATTTTACTTTTTTTTTTATATTGAGAAACATTTAATGTAATAATTTGTTTCTGTATAATAATCAAAAATTCTCATTATTAACATATTATATTTGTTTTCTAAAATTAACTATATTATTAAATATTTATTTTCAAAAATAATACTCTATTCACACACATTTATTAATCATATATATATATTAAGAAAAGTACAGGAATATACAGTTCATAGTTCTATTGTAGCTTCTCAGGTTCTATCACAGCAGCATTGTTGAGTTGTTGCTATCTGTCCTGTCTGGATTGCTTGGTATGGTATCACTTTTTATTATATCATTTCCATGTAATCATGAGTTCTGCTATAGATAATCTTGGCTCTTCAAACTATATTGTACTTGACTCTCATCCATTTCTGTTTCACTTTTTCTGACTTCTTTAACAGCTAAAGTTGACTGCAAAGTCATATTGTTACCTTACACATCAGTATTCAAGATGGACTTGTCTAGTCCTTCCAATTTGATGTCCAGCTGTATGTCTTCATATTTAGACTGAATCTTCATTTATTGTTTTTTCAATGGTCAACTTATACAATATAGTTAGGAATGTGCTATGCCTCTGTATTATCAGTTGTTTGATGTGTTAACTGATAATTGCTACATGCCATTGTAAGTTTACTTTGCACTGCTCTGTATTCTCCTACGTTTGTTTTCTCTTTGCTTTCTGTATATTGTGTTCTATGTATTCCCTCTGTGCAGACTTACCATATCTGCAGATCTTTCTGAGAACCACCCCCTACTACTTCTGTTAGAGTTCTAATTGCATTCCATTACAACTACTAGTTTTGCCTTTGGCCAAATCCATTAACATAATAAAGAAAAAATGTTAATGGATTTGGTCAAAAGCAAAACTAATAGTTGTAATGAAATGCAATTAGAACTGTAACAGAAGTAATAGGGAATGGTTCTCAGAAAGATCCACAGGCACAGTAAATCTGCAGAGGGAATACATAGAACAGAATGCAAAGTGAAAACTAAGATTGCAGAATACAGAGCAGTGCAGATGTAGAGCATTCAACATGGACTTATGATAGTATGTAGCAATTATCAGATAACACATCACACAGAACTGACAACACAGACATAGTACAAACCTAATTATATAAGTTGATAGGAAAAATTGGAGCAGATTCAACCTAAATGTGAAGACATGCATCCGGACTTCGCATTGGAAGGATTACACAAGTCCATCTTGAATATTAATAAGATAGCAAATAGCATTAAGACTTTACATTATATGTGCATAGGTTAAGGCTTTGCAGTTAACCTTAGCTGTAAAAGATGTCAGAAAAAGTGAAACAGTGTCAAGTATAATGTAGTATGATATTCTATATATATATATATAACACATATAATGTCCTTTGTGAAAATATATTCTTCGATGCAACATAAAGATAAAAACTAATTCTAATGGTAACTACAAATAAGAACCCTTATTTAAACTGTGTAGTAATTGCAAATATAATATTGAATATATAAATATTAAATGGTTTGCTGCATAGAAAATCATATAACAGTTGAGTTGTGATTAATGTTAACATTCAGGTCTGCTGATCTACCACTGCATTAAACATGCAAGGCAAAAAAATAATCAAATGGTTTATCACTTGAATGTCATGTAAAATTGAGACATTAGAAATGACAAAACTGAGCTCTGATCCAAAGACTTTGTTTTTATCCATTCTATAATGGCTTTAAACAAAAGCACATATTTTAATATCTTCATATCATTCATCATTTATTGTTGCATTGTATTGTTTATTGCAACATTTATTAAAAAAATTATTCAATCCAAAACTATCCTTATAAGTCTTAATATATAAACCACCACATACATGTACACTTTAATTACTTATTTGTTTGTATTGCTTTGTTGATTAATTCTATTGCTGTATTATTTCAACATGCCTTCAGACAGAGAACTTAATGTATAGCATCTATACAAATAATTTTGCTAATTTACTAAAATTATAAAAAATAATAAAATGTGATAATGACAACTAACTGCCAATGTTTATTTGATTGTTGAAATTGTCATGAAATCATAAAACATTAAATTATCAAAAATAATGCAGTGTTAGGAAATGATGTAACATTGTAATAAATTATTACAGTAATAAAAAATATAATTGCACAATTTACTACTTAGGAAGTTATGTGACATTACTGGAAATAAAAGTTGATTCAGTAACTTTTAACTCTTCATTCCCCCATTATCACACAGGATATTTTAATTATTTCCATCAATTATTATATTGATAATGTCCACAACCTGATCCAATCTGGGTAAAACTTGGAATTTTTATTTTGGTTCTAAGCAAGCTTTCAAGTGGTTAGATTATTGCAGTCCAAATTGACCACAAATGGATATAGAGCTAAATGGTAACCGGCAAAAAAAACTGAAAATCTTATTGGCAACTCTCATGAATAATATTGTCTCACTTGTTCTTTATTTTTTAAGGGCTGGGTAAAACTTGGAATTTTTATTTTGGTTCTAAGCAAGCTTTCAAGTGGTTAGATTATTGCAGTCCAAATTGACCACAAATGGATATAGAGCTAAATGGTAACCGGCAAAAAAACTGAAAATCTTATTGGCAACTCTCATGAATAATATTGTCTCACTTGTTCTTTATTTTTAAGGGCTGTTCGCTCTTTATTAGATTTTTTACCTAGAGTAAAATGTTTAATTATTTCAAATTGGGATTTTACTACAAGTTTCAATTTCTGTTAATGAAACTCAATTCAAAACTATATAATAGCTATGAATTTATAGCTAGGAGAACTGCCATCTTAGTTAATATTGTTCAAATACATTTTAATATAATACATTTTTTATCTTAATTTTTCTATAAATATATTTGTTATAGGTTATATTCATAATATTGACGCTCTTGACATAGCCCAAGTTTTGACAAAGTTGCAACCACCGAGTAACTTTAATTATTCCATTGGAGCTGAAATGATTAAACATATTGGCACTAGGATTAATAAAGGTAATTACTGAATTCAAATGTTATTGAGTAGAAAATTCAGTTTTTAAAATTTTTTTGTTTTTTTAATAACAATAGGTGATACTTGGCTTAAAGTTCATCACTGTGATTCTAACATTGAAGAAGAATTAATCACTGTCTTAGATAAAGCTATCCTGGTCAAATCAGAAAAATTTAGCTCATCATTGGATAGAATTATAACTCAGATGTCATAGGAATTTTGTTTGTTTGTAAAAATGAGTATATAAATTTTTAAATAAATAAAAAAACAAAACAGAGTCAATCTTTTAATTTTTTTTACTTATAAAAATGCATATTGTATGCATATAATTTTATTAATATTAGTCTGCAAATATAAAATGTTCTCTTAAGATTTTTAGAATACAATACTATAGAATACAATACTATACAAGTAAAACAAAAAATAAAATCTAGTGGTATCAGAGCAGATCTTATACATGAACTATCTGTCTCAGGCACTGGAATTTTGGATATAGGAATAATGAGACAGAATATTTTACTTTCAAAACTGGTTTATTAGTATTAAGGTTTTACATCTGAAACACAATTTATGATCCAATTTGTTTATACATATAGCGTTAAACAAATACTAACAGTACTAAAAGCTATTTGGCACATAGAGTGAGATTAAATCAGAAATCAAAAGTTCTTTCCAAGTCAATTAACTCCCATGTCGTCTTGTATGTTATTTGAGGTGTAAACCGCATATCCCTGTCCCTTATAGTATTCAATTTTTGGATTAGTTTGCAGAGGGTCAGTATCATTTGTATTAAAGAGAAGCATGCACCTAATGAACCAAAAGCAATAAGCTAAACATAATGCACTTCTGATTATGGCAAATTAATCTGCGTTGATGGCATGCTTTAGTATTGAAATGAGGTGTTTTTCCGGAATAATGAGCTAATTAGGTGTCTGCAGCTCTGTAAGGCCACACACTGATTGAATATATGATGTCATCTTCCCTATGATACAATGAGCAAATAGGATTTATTGATGATAAGCCCCTATTTCTCACCAGAAAAAAACCTGTGGGAAGTGCATTAAGATTTATTTTGATTAGAAAATCCAGAATACTTTGGCTCAAGGTGGTACCTTTTAAATTTTTTTTATGAAAGAGAAGTTGGAGATGTTGAAAGTTGACTCATTGGGAGAAGTGAGATTGTGCATTAAGTAATATGCGTCCCAGTAACATATTTTTGTTGGATTTAAACTAGCGGGCAGTGAAGTTATTTTTGAAATTCCTTTTATGACTTCTGAAATCCAATAGTTTTGAAAAGGTGGATGAGTGTCAGTGGGATTTGTTTGAGGAGCAAATTGAAAAAAAAAACAATGTTTAATTTGCATAACAGGTTTTGGATTTTTGAGGTTAATTGCTACCATTTTGCCCTTCCATAAAAGGCATGAACATAGGGAATTGATCGCACTGATAAATTTGCCAGTAAATTTCACAAACGGCAGGACATACGCTAACCTGGGGAACAGCAACCTATTCAACAAAGCTGACTTCGCATAAAACAACATGTACACCTTTGTCAGGGAGCCAATGATCTTTGTTGCGGTTCCCAGAATAAATTTTTAATTTCCTTCCTCCTAGCTAATGGAGAAAGATTAATCTGAACACCTAAAAATTTATAAGGTTTAGCTGAGAAATGAAAGGGGATGCTGTTCCCCCAAGGACAATCTCCAAGCCGCTGATTTCACTAAGTTAAAGGACAAACCAGACTTAGTAGAAAAATTATGCAACCATTACATGAGCCTAGGGATAAACTTGCGAAATGGTAAGAACACCACCAGGTCATCCATGTAAGCTATGTAATTAATATATTTGTTTAAACAAAGTATAAATAATCTAGGAAGATTCTGCTCCAATGATTTCAGGAGTGGATTTATATATATATTATAAACAGTAGAGCACTCAGTGGAGTGTCCTGCGGGATAGATTTGGTCGGTCTGGAAAAGTCAGTTTTCCATTTAAAAGAAATTGTGACCCGTCTTGTTGAGAAGATTTATGTTTATAATTCCAGGATGAATATCCATTCTGCCCAGAAAGTGAATAAGATGCGGAATTCTCATAGAATCGAAAGCCCCAGCGATATACAGTTGCACAACAATCAGCTTGGATTTTCTAAATCGCCTGGCGTAGTCAACAATAATGTTGAAAATGTTTAGGTCTCCCCCATAGATGAGCCCTCCCTGGCAAACTGGAATTTTGAAACCGAATGCAGAACCTCTTTCTGGATCTTATCTTTAATAATTGATTCAATCAATTTTATGATTTGTGGTGTCATAGAAATCGAGGAAAATTGTCGCTCTTGAGAAACGGCACCAAGGCAATTGGGTAAAGGCTATCAATTTCCTGTGTCCCTGATGCAAGTAGATTAATCATATTGTAAATAATTGGAACAGCAAAGTTTCAAGGTGTTTAATGAGGAATTTGGTAATCCCATGGAGACTTGGATGCGTTCTATCCGGCATGTAGGCCAGCTTTGATCGCACATCAGCCTCCAAAATTCCATGTGGTCTCACTAAGGTCTATATTTATCATATGGTCAGGTGTATGTGACGGATCTTCAAGTTTGCCACAATAATGATTTAGGATTTGTACCATCAGGCTGTGTTCACCTTGATCGCTGAGGGAATTTTTGATTTGTTCTGGCAACCAAGGGCCCATCTTATGTACCCTTTTGAAAAATTTAGTATAGCCAGATATAATTTTGATTTCTTGGTTGACAGATAGTCAATCACAATTTGATGAATATTAGCGTATTGTTGTTTTAGTACAATAATTGATTGCATCGAGGCAGGTGTAGATGGCATATTTTTCAATGTTTTGTTGATGTTTTCCATTTGATGAAGTAGTGCTGTCGGACCTTTATTTTTATTTGTGTAGAAGGCGATCAATGAGGCAAGAATGTTCACAAAAGCAAACCATCCCTCAGCCGGATTAAGTGAAAGGATATTTATTTTTTTGAAAAATATATATGCCTCAGAGATGATCACCTCTGGGGCAGATTTAAGTAATATTCTTAAAGTAGATTTCATCTGTGCACAGGACTGTGGTTGTAAATCAAGTTGGTGAAATCGTGATCGCATGATGATCCGAGAATGGGAACGGTTGCAGGGCTGGATCAAGGTAAAAGTGAAATTCAGGTGAGTAGTAAAGTAGGTCTATTAATGTGGCAAACTGTTTGGTGTAATATGAACAGGCATTTGGTGGAAAAAAGCCCTGTGCACACATTAATTTGATGTTTATGAAATGTATAAATTTCGCATTAAAATCACTGTAATTAATATTAGTCTTCTAGCATGATGGTGGGAATGGATTGACTTTTAGAGCTAGATTAATTAGTTGAATTATTCCATGAATGAATAAAGTGTCTCTTTTAAGATAGATACACAATATTAAATTTAAATAAGTTGATCATGAGTCACAAAAATCAAATTATCATTCAAGAAACTCACTTTGAAGCATTGAATTATTGATTTGAAGGGAATGAGGATAGCAACACCGGCTGAGGGGCAACTGGCAGTGGAGTAATGAAAAGATGCGATTTTCTGTAGCTTGGCAATGATATCAGGGTTAGTGCTGATATGTAGCTTTGTTTCAGAAAAACACATCATATGAGGAGAGAAAAGACGGTCCAGTGAGCGATGGCATCAACTCTTTTTTTTTTTAGTCCCGATCATACCAGAAAATCATCACAAAAATCCGCAAACTATCAAAAGAGCAATTTGCAAAAAATTGATAGGGGATTGTCACTATAAGGTTTTCCTATTCGTTATTAAAAAAAATACCAGTCTGTCTCCTCCAACTTGTTAGGTCGCCGACTCTGGCCCGATGTCTGCTTCATTTTCTGAATTCCTAATTGGTCTTGTCGATTTGTGTCCATCTGCATGTCTATTTGTTCCGGATTGTCATAGATTTTGTCTGTAGTACTTAGTGTTTGAGGTAAGTCCAATTTCGATTCTTGATTTTAATTTTTTTTCCTTTCTTCTTGGAAATGCACTGCTCATTGTCAGAGAAACTTTTTCCCGAATCCGGGGTTTCATTGGGATTCCTGTTGCTTTTCTTTTAGATTTGGGTCTCTGCATAGGTGACTCTTCCATTATAGTCGAATCTGACTGTGCCCAATGAAATTACACTGGTCTCATGAATTTCATCTGGGCTTAGAGTTGCTGATGTTCTGATAAAATCAGGTTTGAATGACAAGAGCAGTTCAGATGTTTGTAGTTGTGTAGATTCTAGAATTTGCATACTATATCTTGCTGAGTTCTGCATGGCCGAGCAAGAGATCTGCTGATTGTGGTTGTTGAAATTTTCAATATGATTGGGAAAAGTGACCAGTTTGTACAGTGGCGCTCCACCTACACACCAGTGAAACTTTGATCTTCTCACATTTGCATTTATTACATATTTTATTCAGGCAATCTTTTAGCAAAGAGTGCATGAATGACAAAAAAACATTGTGGTGGTATACCCTGAAAAGTTATATATAAGCGGAGCTGACACAGCATAGTGAATTGTGGGTATAGCCATTGGTGATGTTCCCTTTGTCAGCGCGATTGTAAATATAGCTGAGTTGGCACATTTGTCCTTTTTTTACAAGAATATAACTAAACCTTCACACTGTGCCATAAGGCTTTGGCAATCTTTGTAAATCAGCTTGAGTAAAGTCTAAGTAACAGTTCCATATGATAGATCTGTCCATATCTACCGAGACCACAACTTTACCATTTAAGAATTTTAGGGAATTTAGCACATTTCACTTTTGAAGTGTATCATGGCATTCTATAAACATATATTAAGATGTAGTAAATTGTGGATATGGATCCATAATTTCTTGGAAGTGAGTTCTCTGCATAGTTCATCTGTGGGAAACACATTTGTAATTGCCAGAATGATTTTTTCACTATAATAATTCAAAAACGACCTGTGTAACTGTTGAGGAATGGTAGAATTAAAATCTATGATTATATTGTTGATTTCCACTTGATCAAGGCTTGTAGGGGACAAATCCTCTTTAATTAATATATTTTGCTTAATCTCATCATCCATTATATTGAATAAATCATGATCTGATTGGAATTTATTAGTTGTCCACAAACTAGGTTTGTTAGATTGATTTTTAACCATATTAGCATAAGATACTTTATGTGGTCTGGTCTCATCAGAAATTGGCAGAGTACTTGAAGATGTACGATCACAGAAAGTTTTTTCCTTAGAATTTATGAAGCTGGAAAGTTGATTGTTGTTGTTACTTAAATCGATTTTTTCTTTGGGGTTTTTAATATTACTAGTGTCAGTTTTTTTAAGTTGGGGGGAATCATCAGTTTAATAATTTCCTCAACCTCTTCTGCATTATCAGAGTTGTCTTCAAAAATGAATTTATTACTTGATGTAGTAGATTTATTAATTATAAAACTCTTTTGTTTCGTATTTTTGGTATTAAATGTTGCTTTATAATTTTTTCCGATCTAACATTAAATTTGCTATATATTT
The DNA here is from genome assembly GCA_028023455.1 of Epiperipatus broadwayi. Lineage (NCBI taxonomy): Eukaryota > Metazoa > Onychophora > Udeonychophora > Euonychophora > Peripatidae > Epiperipatus > Epiperipatus broadwayi. The sequence continues at coordinate 16,137 of JAQFVV010011394.1, read as the reverse complement.
TTTTTTCCAACACTATTTCTTTATTTTTATAATCTCCGTGGGGAATTTATTATTGGTTGGAATACGGTCAAATTTTGAATTAATATTGATTAGAGACTTATCTTCACTAGGTATAAGTTTTTCATTCAAACTAGAACAATCAAAAGGTTTCTTATCCATTTTTCTTTGTGAGCTGCTTCTCTGTTTAGTGTTATGTATGGAATCCATTTTGGTTTCAGAGTCTATCTTGGTTACAGTTGTAATTTTGATAATCTCGGAGTTGAGTATTATCTAAACTCATCTTTGCACTAAAAGTGACAAAGAGAACAAACAAAAACAGAACACTAAAAAAAAAAAAAATTAATAGTAATTTATAAAATCAAGAAACTTTTCTTAGACAACTATAAATTATAAATGTATTGATATGCTTTTGTAAAAAAATAAGCTTTAATTGCATGAAATTATTATCGAAGTTAAGCGTTTCGAGGGCGTTAAATGTCTTCATAGTCTTAGCCTTGGAATATGCATAATTGTTTGGGTATGTCTATGTATAGGTACCTCATAGATTATTCAAAATGTATGTAAATCAGATTACTCATTTCTTAGAAAGGGGGAAGCAAGATTCCTTCTGATTTATGGCATTAGGGTTGTTAGTTATATGCTATGCTTCTTTGACCTTTCCACTGTCATTCCACTCAATGCATGCTTCATTGGTGAATATAGGGTCAAATATATGGCCTGTGATATTTTGGTGTTCAAGGATGATAGGCTCATCTACATGATAAATGTTGGGAAATCTGAGTAGAGGCATGCGCTTGATTCACCATAATATATAGCACTGCACCCTGCTTGGGGGTATGTAATTTTATATAGTGGAAAGTTTGTTCTATGTGGAATCTGTCCTTAGAATTATTTATTAATCTGTTGGTTGTGGGAGGAGTATGGTAGCTTACTCATTCATGCAATAGTAGCTTTTCTTACGAGAGCATGGCAGCACATATATTTATAATTTAAATTAATAATAGAATGTTTAAAAATATAAAAAAAGATTTGGGAATGTTATTAATGGAAATATCCCCCTCCCTTTCAATAAAAAATTGTTCAATTCATTCTCTCTTAAATTTTTCGTTCTTTAATGAATATATTAACAAAAATATAAACAATGGTAAAAAAAAAATCGTCTAGGTTTGGAAGAAACGCACCAGCAACAAAAAAAACCGATCATTGTAATTATTGATCAATTTTGTTTTTTTTTAAAAAAATGAAATAAAACGGGATGAGGTGTTCTTGAAATCTTTTATTTGTATTCCCCAATCCATTGAAGCTATCTTCTGACTGCTGCTTGTAATCTTGACTGATTTTGGATTTAAACAATTATGTTCAGAATATCAATTCATTTGTGAAGTTGAATTGACTTTTTAGTTAATAATGAATAAAAAGAACAGTGATGGTCTATTGGAATCACATCTCAAAATTGAGATACATTCAAGAACAGCAATTACATTTTTTAAGAAATCAACATATCGAACAATATTAAATAAGTGAGAACAAACTCAATAAAACATTATTCCCATGTGGTTGTATCTGATTACCAAGAATATTAAAATTTGGTGTACAATTTAATTAAGCATGCAATATTTCCTTAAGGTATTCGTTTCAGTTGTGATCAATGTTTTAATTTTACAAACTTAATTTGTTGATTAAAGTAAGGAAATTGATGTTAAAATGCCTAAGTAGAAGATACAATTGATGACATTTGAATTAAAACTACAAAAAATAAATTATTCGAAGAAATCCAAACAAAAACTGAACTGATAAATTTGAATAATGCATATTTCAATGAAATGATAACAATAAAACGACTAAAGTGGATGCCATAAACAATCATTATAAAACTGCCATCACAAAAGAATAAAGTATGTATAGTTTCAAAATAAAATGTAAATATATCTTACTAATATAAATTTTATCATGATTTTATTTCGTAAATTTCACAAGAACCACATTGGACTAGCTAGAAAGCTTCATGTGCCTCGTGAGCCAATTTGCCCAGTGTGGCAAGAGTATAAATGATCATTTTCAATTAATATTGATCCACTATAGGATAGATTCTCCAAGTTTCTTTCTCTGATCTATAGCTTCTCATCATATCTTTCTAATTCTTTTACAATCTCTTCAGATCCTGTTTAATATTTCAATTGCCAATCTTATCATCTCTTTCACTAATATGTTCAACTGGCTATTTCAGTCTCAATTCTTTCAATATTACAAACATATCACTTTCAATCTCTTTTTGTTGCCGGGTCATATGTAAAATATGATAAAATACATTTATTAAAAAGTTTCTTTTTCAACACATTTTCATTTAATACTTTTACCAAAATAATTTATAATTAATTTTATTCAGTTTTCATATATTAAAAATTTGATCGAGGTTTATTTATTTTCTGATAAAATCCATTAATCTTTTTAGCACTTATCTTTAATTCTATTTTATTATCTTCTGATCTCTTGTGCTACATTGTTAGAAGCACAGAAGCATTATTTGCAAAAAGCATATGATCTACAAAATCCACGTTTTTTTTTTTTGTTCTTTAGCTTCTCATTTTAATCCACAAAATGTTGCTAATAAAATAGCTGAGAAATATTGAAGATATGACATTACTGACATATATCCTTATAAATATTAATCACTCCAATCTAATGATGAATTAAAGATTTAAGTACTGTGGAAATGCTCAATTAAAATGTACAAATCAAAAGCATAATGGTAATCCAGTTATTAGATTTTTCTATAACTAAACTTAATTTATATTTGGATGGAATCTATATTGATAAAAATCATGTTTGTACTTTTGATTAATTTGAGTCCAAAGTTTTGTTGTAGATGAGTTGTAATTACCTTTGTAAAGATCTTGTATAGAAATATGTTAACTTTCTTAAATATTAAAATCGCTATTGCATTCTTCCAATTATCTGGTACATCCATCATTTGGTATATATTTTTGTCAACAATTTTCTATTTATTTTTAAATATCGATAATAATTCCATCACTTTAAGTATCCCCTTCATCATAGTTTTAGTCAATCTAACCATTTCATTTTAAATATTTGCCAATTCATAAGGCATAATTGTAATGGTTACTTTTGTTTTCCTGTTCCTATTATAAAATTCTTTGAAGAAATCTTTTGCACGGTTCATGACATTACTGTTTTTGTTTTTTTTTTTTAATAATAGTTCCATTTTTTTTTCTTATTGCTGAAATAACTTTCCAATATCAATGTTTTATACTTTTGACATCTTTATTCTCTTCTAGTATAGCTTTTAGTGATAATTCAGTTACATTTTTCAATATTATTATTAACTTTTTTTTCCTGCTGTTTTCCATAATTCCAAATAATGTCCTTCTTAATGGATTTTTAAATATTTTCATATTCTTTCTTTTCTTTATACATTTTTGTTTAGGTTGAAAATTACTGTTGCAATCCAAAAAATTCTACTAGCACAATCTATTAAATGAAGCAAAAACTAAAGGCAAATTTTCTCAACTGATAATTAAATAACATCCTATTAATTTAAGTGATCTAGTAATTTCTTTAGCGAAGGCTGTCTAAAATTAGTTATAATAAAGCTACTTGTTATAATTAAATCTGAAAAAATGGTTTATTATGATTAATATGTAAATTTTTATATTTTAATGTTTATTTCATTTTTTTTTTTTTAGATATGTGTTTTTAAGAAAATGATTTGTATCTAGTTTTTTTATTTTTTCACTTTCATGAAATATAGATAATTAAATAAAGTGAAGTCCTTAAAATTTAGTTTTATTTATCGTTCTGATTGAAATAAATAAATGTATATTTTTAATTAAAATTATTTTATAAAAAAAATACTCCATTTAATTATAAAGAGAGCAAATTATATGTAGACAGCCTTCAAAAGAAATAAATATGTTTTTATTGATTTATTTTTACATTCCTTATGATTAAATGAGTTATATTATTTGGGGGAAAAAAAATGATTAAAATAATTATATATAATAATCCAATAATTTTTGACATAAGACAATACATATAACAATAGCCATGTCATACAAAAATAGATTCACAATCATAGTATCATTAATCTGAAAGGCTTTTTTAGATGATTTATTTAGATTTAAAAGTTTTATATTAACATACTTTTTTTAATACTTCTCCCATGATTTTAAAATATCATAAACTTACGTGAACTTGGATGAATATTTTCGATATATTCTGTATATTATTGTGCATTTATCTCAGGATATTATCAATAATACCTTGTGGAAGCTGAAGATCAAATCTAAATAGTCAAACTTGAAATTTGTTCAATTCAAAACAGTAGCTCATTTAATTACTTATAGAATGGGGGGGGGGGCTTGCTATCCCCTGTCCTGCAATGGGATGTTTTACTTTTTTAGTTTTATAATATTATAATCAATAAATTAAAAATTTAAATTTTTTTTTTTTATTTCTTCATTATTGATTCATGTCCACTTTTTTTAAAAATAACATTTGGAAATTTAGTAGGTGCACATAAATGTATTATAAATATATTTATCAAGTAAAATACAAAAACCAAATGCAGATTTAAACTCGTAACCAAGAAAAATTTAATTTAAAGAGTTAATGAATAAAAATACTTCCTATTGTTTTTTTATTTGGCAGTTATTTTCTAAAAAAAAAAAAAAATCATGAAATTCAAATTAATCAAGTAAAAAGAACAAAAGATAAATGTAATGGTCTTGTTAATTCTGTATTAATTTATTTAAGATTTAAAAAAAAAATGTTACTTTAGTAAATTTGAATTCATGCTAATAAAATCTAATTATCCTATAAGTTTCACATGTCTCCAAGTAATGTTATCCATATTACTTAACATTTAAAATTGATTCTATTCAATTTTCAAACATATATGTATGTGAGAAGCAGTTTGTGTACAAATTATTTTTAAAATAAAATTAGACACAAATTTAAAAAACAATTGTAGCTATTTGTATGTGCATAAGAATCATAATATGAAAATATAATTTGCATGTACTGATGAAATTTCAATCAGAAACACTCAATATAATTTTTGTAATTTTTAGCAATATTAATTATAGTATATATATAACTGAAGAGGAAATAATTGAAGCTTCCAGTGAGTTATATATGTAAATAAGCTCTTTAAAAGACAGATGATACTATCCGTTCTTTTAGTATTTGTTCTTACATACGCTTAGTTTTATTTACATAATTTTAAATAAAGGAATGAATTCAATCTATTGATTGTATATATTTATAGAATAAATGATAAGACTTACCGTTTTAATATTCAGAGGATCACAGCAAAGCTTTAGTTTAAACAACCTCCGAATATGTAATAAAAACTCAATTTAATATCTATAAATAAATAATTTGGATATGTGACTGAAGTAGCAAAATATTTGTTAAAGAATAAAAACACAGTATTAAAAAAGACCCTTTTTCAAATGACTCTAAAGATGTTTATTGTCATTTATCTTTTACATTTAGTACAGCCTTTGTGGTGGCCCCATGGTGCTCTTAATAGTAAGAGAACGTACATTTTGCCAATTCTTTTTTAAGAGAGAAACCAGAAAGTTAATAGCCATACTCAAGTTCATGGCCAACTCATCAGGAGTCATTCCAACATGCCCAACTGCTACAGCTAAGCACAATACCTTAAAAAAAAAAAGTATTACTAAGAATCAATATTAAAAAAGGTTACATTTTTCATCCTTATAAAGTTCTTCACTAAAATATACAATAAACATATTCAATTGAATGATTTATAATAATCAAATATTAAATGCTTAGTAAAGTTAAAAATATAAATTGGTTTTTCTAATAAGTCTAAATATAACATGATATAAATTTTCACACAATGCTATTCCATAATATTTTTAATTATAACTTATAAAAAAAATACATTTTTAAAATAGAAAAATATAGACATATTTTTTATTTCTGATTTACAACAAATACTAGATAAATTAAAATATTTTTAATATATAAATTAATTAAGATAATTTCCATTTGAAATTAAATAATTATGACTTTCTGTTTTATCTATCCAATAAAGCTCGAGTGTAAGTATATTTTTATTTAAATTTTTAATACTTTTAGATAACAGCTATAATTTCATAAATTTTTTATTTTATTACACAAATATCACAATTCACAATGTTAATTAACACTATAAAGACAATTAATTACTAAATGTATTTTTTAAAATCCAAACTAATTATAACTTAATTTTTTCACTCTAGTTTGCTTAAAAATTTCAAAATATTTTTCTCAAAATTTTATATATAAATTGTTAGTGATGAATATATCATAATTGCATTATATTCATATAATTGTAATATATGACTTACTTTATTGATTATCATATAATTATATATGCAGTGAAATAACTACAAATCAAGTCAGAATGTTACTATCAATTTTAATCTAAAATTTCATTTAAACTAGGATAGTAGCTTTAAAAAAAAAAATTTACAAAAGCATATACATTAAATAAATGTACATGTATATCACATAAAAGTATGCCTCCAAATAAGTTCAGAGGACAAATTTCCTCTGCCCATTTATTTAATTATTTAGAGCATTTTTGATTCTATATAAAAAATTAAAAAGAAGGCTGTATAGTAGATTTTTGAAATTGTTCAAGAATTGTATTTCCAATAGATAGAAAGGTCAGCAAAAAAAAATATTAAAGTTTGTCAGCTGATTTTAACACTAAATCCTGAATGCAGAATAAAAAAAAACTTTAGTTATCAGTCTACAGAAGTAAATACTCGAGCATTCCCATTGCAATGATGATAAATCACATTTATGTGTATGGTTTGATCAAGTTCGATCAGTTAACAGTAACCAGATGTGCATTTATCGTATGAAGGTGATGTTGCTTTTATGGCAACACTATATGTTAATTGTGTAAAATAACTATTTAAAAAAAAAAAAAGTTCCATGATTTTTTAAATATTTTTAGTGAATAATTTATTATTCAAAATATGTGTGAATGAGGAATCCAATCCCTAATATGGGGAGGACATATTCTTATATTTATATAGAATCTTTATATATAATTATAATAAAACAATAAATATATTTTACAAAATGCATTTTGTAAACATTAATTTTGAGATTTTAAGCATTTTTATATTATACAAATTATAACAAACATTTAATGTTCCCATCCACCTTCCCTTCATTTCCTTTTTTACAAGTTTATTCTATTTGTGTCCCCCCTCCCCCCACACACAATGTAATCTTTTATAAAGATCAACTATAACAGTGTTTCCCAACCTGTGGTACGCGAGTTGCTGGTTGGTGGTACACGAAAAATAATCAATAATGGCGGACATAACAAAAAAATTAAATCATAAAAATATAAAAACGTTTTTTCCTATAATTCATAAAAAATATTTTAATTAATATTATACAGTAAAGTTGTTAATATGTACAGTCGATAACGATCTTTAATGTTAATGATAAAATTGAAAGTATGATTAAAAAATTAGATTTTTGGAAACAGTAATATATATAAGTATCGAAAACAATCAACTGGAAGTATTCGAAACTCTACATATTTTTTTGTTTGAAAATAAGGTTAGTCTGTCTCAAGATATTCGAGAAAATATAATAGCACATTTAACAGGATTAAAATTGTCTTTCATGGAATATTTTCCAAAACCCGAAAACACAAATGATAATTGGATTTCAAACCCCTTCTATGCAGAAAATTTAGGAAAAAACTACATCATTATTAATAAAGTATAAAGAAAATTTAATAGAATTATCATGTGACAGAACTTTACAAGTAGAATTCAAACAACACAATCTAATTAATTTTTGGTTAAACATTAAAGAATATGAACAACTTTCTGCGAAAGCTCTTAAATTATTATTACCGTTTACTAGTATGGAATTAGTAGGAAGAGCTTTTTCTTCATATATTTTTTTAAAAAATAAGTATTGAAACAGATTGAACGCAGCTGTAGACTTAAGAGTAAACTTCGCATCTTTTGAACCAAATTTCAAAAAATTATGTTGTTCAAAACAAGCACAAAGATCTCATTAAATTTATTTTATAAAAATATTTGATTATGATAAAAAAATATACTAATTGTTTTTTTATAATTTTGTGTTTTTATTAAAACCATTTATTAGCAAACGAAATATGACAAAATAGTAGATAAATAATGAGTCGGATCAAGGCAAATCAATCTAAATTATTTAATTTGAAAGAATGTATCAGAAAAGGATCATACCCAGAAATTAGACTCATTAATTCTTGATCATCTATTGTGGATTACTAGATGTAAGCTAGTATTTAATCATCAAAATTTTAATCCTATTAACTTCATGCTGAACAATATAAAGAAAACAACAAGAGATAGCCTGATAACCCCTGAGGTTATTTTTACCATGACTTGGGACGTGCTGGATTTATCCTCTCCATGGCCCAATCAATAGCAAGATGCTCCAAAAAAGAGAAAACAGACTCAAATTCGGGAAAACCAAATGAAGGAATGAGAAAACACTTTGAACAAAATATGTACCAAATAACCTTTAATGTAATCTTTAATAAATTATTTTGGAAAAAATATGAAACTTTGAATAAACACATACATATAAATATGTTACAGTGAGTTTATAATCTGGCGTGACGTTTAGGCATGTTTCAATGTAATTTGTCTCATTATGAGATGTGAATACATACATGGTCACCCTATAATATTTATAATGCAAATAAAATAACACACTCGCAATAACAAATTTCACGAAATACAATCATTTTACAAAGTGGTACAATTTAGCGTGATGTACTACCAAGTGGTATGCGAGCCAAAAAAGGTTGGGAAACGCTGAACTATAAGAAGTCTAAAAAAAAAAAAAATTATTAAAAGTTATTAAAAAAACCAGATGAGTTTAATTTGTGATTTGTTTTAGCTACATCTCTAATTCAGCAATTATATACTGTTATAAATTTTTTTTATATGTCAAATGTGTTGACCAGGACGCGAACCCCCGGGCCAGCTGCCTTTGGCAGGCAGCTATGTTAACTGCTAGGCCACCAACGCTTATATATATATATTTTTAAATATAAACTACAGCAAGACTTATTTAATAGTTATTCAGTTTTATCCTGAATTAAATAGAACTGTTGAAATAAAACAAAAATATTCAAAATAATAATAAAATTCATAAAGATATTTATTGAACTGTACTTTTAATTTTTAAATGCCCACACTATGTATAGGCTCATGATTCCTATTCAAGTCAGAGATAATCCTCTCATCTCGCATATAGTAAAAGCATTATTCACAATATCTTAATGTTGCTATAAATTAATAAATAGAATTACTTCATATCAAAATGAGAATAATGATAGTAAATCTATGTGATGAAGGCAATTAACAGAAAAAACGCAGTTATTTAGTGGTTAACTTCAAATGGAAACATCACAATTTTACAACACATATAATATATAATAAAAGTTAGATATATATACAGAATTCTCAAATTATATACTTTTGCCAAATAAAAATCAGAAAACTAATACTTGTATTGTAATAAAATTGTTAACAAATAACAGAAGCAAAAGGGATATTCCTTTAGAAAAACTATGGACCAATCATGCAGTTATATATATACTGAAGTTATATATATATATAAAATTCAAAATTGCCAAACACTATACTAGTAATAAATAAAACACAAAACAATACAATACTAGATAAAATTCCAAATTTTACCAAAATCCTTACACGACCATGGTCTATTTGTTTATTAGTAGATGAAACCGTAGTCGTGTAAGAATTTTGGTAAAATTTGGATTTTTATCTAGCATTGTATTGTTTTATCGTTTTGTATAAATATTTATATATATGTGTTTCATGTTGTCTTTTTTTTTTAATGTTAAGACATTCGTGTGTGAGTAGATAAAATCATAATTCAGTTTAAATAAATAAGTTAATCAGCATTGCTAGGTATATTATATAAATGCTTAATGGATTGCAGGAATCATGTTTTAGTTATATATAAAACACTGCCTATTTAAGAGCTTTATTAACCGCAAGGCATACAAACAGATTTAGTGATTTTGCTAAGTAATTAAACTGTCAAAAAAGAAAGTATCTTTATTTATTTTACTAAAAATAAAATATTCCTTTGTTTAGTTTCACTAAAAGTTATTAATATATTTTGAAAAAATTCAGTAATGAGGTAAAAAGTATTACTGAATTATCTGATCAAGTAATTAGTAAATAGAAATAACAGCAAATTTTTAGATGAAGAAATTAAATAAATTTTTTAGCGAAAAACAAAATTTAAAAACTAAATCTGGATATCTTTTGTTTACAAATCATATATAAAATTGGCCAATTCTTTAAATCTTCTTCAATCCTAATGCAGCATGAAGTTATATCCAAGAAATCAAAAATAATGGAGTACAGAAAGCCAGTATCCACTCCACAAAATTTAAAAACTAAATCTGGATATCTTTTGTTTACAAATCATATATAAAATTGGCCAATTCTTTTTAAATCTTCTTCAATCCTAATGCAGCATGAAGTCAAAAATAATGGAGTACAGAAAGCCAGTATCCACTCTATAATGCCATCCCATATGGGAGCATGATTTAGAAGTTTCAGCATGACATTCATTCAAATCATTGAATTCAGCCAGACATCAAACTTTAAGTCCAGCCTTGTAAAGATCCAACAGCCCCAAGAGATGAGAGTGTTAGCATAAAGGTTCACCCCAATAAGTCGTTTATAACTAGCTAAATTATGAGCCATACAATGTCTTACAAATCCAGAGATTCCGTCTACCAATAAATGTTAAAAGCCGACAAGAGAAAAAGGAACTCCAGAAACTAAAGATGTGTTCTGCAAAGTCCAATGGGAATCAATCAAAAATGTAAATCACAAATTAAACCAGACATTGTCCCAATAAAGCTATACAAAAATCACAAACATAACTATGTTCAAACCCTTCATCTACGCAAACAAAATAAAGACATTTGAACTTTTTAAAATTTGAACTGATTAAAATTGACAGTAAATTATTAATACTATATTACTTCGAATATAAGAAGCCCCCAAATTTAAGATGCAGTATGACTTTAAGCTCGGAATATTGGGGAAAAATTTTTAAAATGATTTCATTGAAAAAAAGCACAAAACATTTTTATTTATTTAAATAGGAACTAAAATAAATACAATAAGTTCATCTAATTTATTGTCAATCTTTTTCAGACATAGTTTCATTTTCTATATCTTCACTTTCAGAACTTTAATTCTCATTTTCATTATTCACTAAGGCACATCATTTTCAGGCCATTTAAATTGTTAGCAATGGAACATTTTAAGAAAGATTTTTTTGATAATTTCTTCAAGTATATATTTCCAAGATTGCAAAACCCATTCAAAATTATAACATATATTATTTGCATTACAAAGTTGTTTTTCTTTTTTAATTGTAAAAACTGTAACATTTTTTTAATAAAAAAAAAAAAAGATTTTAAAATATGATATTGACATTTAATGTTACTGGTAAATCTTTTTTCTTTTGATTAAAAACCTTTTCTAAAATACAAATTAATATTTTGTCAGATTATTAAGTAAACGAATGTTTTTTAAAAATAAATTTCTCTTTATAATTGGCAAATATAATCTATAGCAGTCAACATAAAATGTATTTTTGTCATCCAGTTATAAATTGCGGCCATACGTCATTGATTTCTTTCGCAATTTGCTTTCATGTAAAAATAATTTTTTTCTATTAAAATCTAAATCATTCTTTTAAAATAATTTACATTATTACAAATATTTTCTGAAAAAAATTATAAATGTGTAAAAAAAAAGATTCTAAAACATATTTTCACTTTGAAATCAAAACCAAGATATCAGAACTATCAAAATCATTGTCAAGCACTTTCTTGTGTAGAGAACAAGAAATAACCAATCAGAGCAAAGGCAAGTTCTTATCTTATTGTTGTAAAAAATTCTAAAGGTTATTCAGTACAGTTTTCTCGATAAAACGGTAAATTGTTAAAAGTAGTGGTTTGAGAATTAAAGCCATTTACGAAATTAATCCCCAAAATACTGACATTTAATGTTAAATCTTTTTCTTTTGAAAAGATTTAATACACTATTTCACACAGGTCAACGATCTATGTGCATGTATAGCGTAAAGCAAAGATCCACAAAAATAAGATGTTAAAATTTTTTGTTCCTAACTTAAAACACATTTGGGGGAAAAGTGTCATATTCAAAGAAGTAAGGTATTTTAATCTTCTTTTGTATATTTTTCTTTATATCAACTAATATTTTGATTTCACATTATTATGTATATCTATAGTTTTACATATATATTTTAACGAATGGGCGGGAATGTACCTTTATTTTTGGTCACCATATATATTGATGAATACTTATATGTTTATTATTGAGCAATTGAATGACTTAAGAGCAAATGCATTTATTAAACCAATAAGCATTTTTTTTAAATCTACCAAAACTTATTTTAATATATATATAAAATGATTAATTATCAACACTCCTCTCCTCTGTTCAAAAGTTTTTTATTGCTTTTGGAGAGTAAATACATTTTTCTTTTAAATGTTTTGTTTATTTCTAAATTGGATAATTATGGGAAAACTCAGATAAATTAGTCATGCATTAAATTCCATTAATGTTAAACTGATTCAAATAATGTTAGGAAACCTATCAAAGATTAATTATATCATTAAATATTGCACTCACATTGAGCAAAACTGTCTTATGGCTATGAATCTTAGATTATATTTATACAATATCAGAATTGTTGCAAATGTTTGTATATATAGTTTTTGGATAGATTTAGATGAAATATCTATTAATTAATTTTATCTTTGTGTTATAGCATAGGGAATAAATATGTCTAATGGGTGTTGAACTCACATAAGAAAGTGCCAGTTCATATAACTAAATTCCAGGTCCCTCAATAATTAACAATTTCCCCTTCTAATTTTTCATTGCTAAGTTTTATTTGCTTTTGTGTAATAATTATCAAAGAAGTTGATTATTTCCTGTCAATATATTGATAATGTAGTCTGTATGTACTGATTCTCAAAGCAGCCAATCATTTCCTGATTTATATCTATAACTTAACCAATGTGTTTTTCCTTGTACGATTAAGTAAAGGCTAGCATACCTTATTTTACAGTGTTTATTACAGGGTAACCCTTATTATACTTTTTTGGTCTGATGTATAGTATCCATGTTGTGAATATAAAAAATGCCATAATCTGAGAATCATTTGAGATTGTATCTCAGTATAGATATAGTTAAAGTCTTTAAGCCGAGCCCTATCCTGTACCTTGTACTTTAATTATGCATTTATTAAAATATAGGTACGCTGCATCAAGATATCGATCCAGGGATTCTGGGAGTATGTGAATAATTACCACGCCCATGTTTCGCACACATAGTGCACAAGTCATCAAATTAATAATTCTCGATAAACTTGAAATAATAAAGCATGTGCAGTCAATTCCCAATCGCAACAAATCCATGAAACCTATTAAACGTATATCAAAGAGTTAATAATAACTTGTGTTTATAACTTAATAGTAATGTTTAACTCACCTTTATTTTAAAAACAAATATGTTCAAAATCCTTTGTGACATAAAAATACCTTGGTTTCAAAGCCATGCCAAATACTTGTTATAATGGGCAAATGAAATGTATTTATACATTATTTTTGTTCGTTTGTTATTTTTTTATATTCATGAACATACTGCATTTGTGTATTATTTACCGCAATCAATATTCATCATTTTTATGTAATTTAAGAGTCTCTTGTATCTCTATGATCCTAGCAAGATATAAGAGAAAAGATATGTATGGTAACATCAAGTGTGGTAGTCATGTGAAGATTATCTTAGGTCTGTAAGTAATGTTTACATATATATTACACACATACATGCGAGATGGGGAACATTGCTTGGTTCTTAAGATTAATTTACAATATGGATACATAATAATTCAAATTTATTTTCCATAAAATGACATTGTTAAGCAGATATAATATATATATTATTATTGAAAATAAAATGATAATTTTAATATGAATTTTCAAATCTTAAACCAATTCATTCTTTAAAGATTATTATGTTCAATTATTATGGCATTATCCAAGCTAAGCTATAATTTTTCATGTGTAAAAAATGATCAATTACCACTCTGAAAAACATGTTCATTGCAATATGGTCTAATATCTAAATTTAAACAATGTTAAGTGAGCTCTTAAAAAGTGACTTGAATTCTCATTTGTATATAGTATGTAAAATTACCAATTTAACTTATTCTTTGGAACTATAACTTTAACTATTACACAAATACTAACCTTTTTCATTTGAAATTTTATTGTAGCCTTGACTTCATCAATTTTAGCCATCATGGATTCATTGTGAGTCAACAAAGTTGGAAATTTGCCAGCTTTATTTAATCCAGGCCCAAGAAGTCTAGGAATCTGCTTAATAAGAGATTCTGATGCTAAAAAGGCATCATATTTTTTTGCTAAAAAAAAAAAAAAATGTAAAAATATATAATGGCAATTTATAATACTTAATTTTAAGTAAAAATTTTATTCCATTTTATATATATATACATGATACATATATATTTAAAATTTTATGCGACTTCTAAAATGAGAGAAAAAGCACACATATTAACAGTAGTAGCATTAAAAGCATTCTTACTATCAGAACAACAATTGTTAAAACTAGATTTATAGCAAAACAATGTAAGCATTCATTCTTCAGAATCTAAAAAAAAAAAATTAAATAAATCAACTGTCCAATTTATTTTATGGGAAGAGAAAAATCTGTAAATTACAAAATAATTACGTCAATTAAAATTTAAACTCAGCTTATAAAATCATATTTGTCATGATACATCAGGTTAAGTTGTTTATATATAACAATTTTATCCAAGGATTTCTGTCCTTCCTCTACTCATCAAATTTTCAGAGCTAATCCATTCCTTTAAATTGATGTTTTTCAATTTTTTTCATGATGTGACTTTTATAAGTTATTTTTAAAATAAATTAGGCATACATTCAGCCAAATTAATCTTATGGCTAAGGTCCAAGAGCATTTAATGAAAGAAGTATCAAGGATCAAGATTTAAAATTTTCAAGTTCATCAAATATTTATTTAAAGGGTCTTCAAATTTAAAAAGAAAGGAATTATAAGTAAATGCATACACTTCTATATTATTAATCCTGTGCATGGAAGAATGGTGATGTGGAGCAGATCTGTGATTCATACCCAACTCCGACACTCTCAAACATTTAAGTCATTTGATTATTTTTTTATATTTATAATATCTAAATACAAACTACAGCCTATTACTTATTGATGTTAATTAATTAGAGGGCTAATATTACATTGCAAATTACAATAACTAAATATATATTTTTATTTTCAAGTTATTTTTAAAAACAATTTTTACTTTAGTTGTTTTTTCAACACTTCATGGACCCTGAAAAGACAATCTCTTTCTCAGAGTCCATAGATTAAAAATAATTGTTTTGGATCAACAATCAACTTTTTTATTTTTTCTCATCTTTCACACTATTTTAACATTATTTTTATTATTCTTTTATCTGTAAATGTACATCCATATATTTATTATCTACCTGATAATTTCTAGAAATAATTATAACTGTCTCTATATATGTAAATTATAAATAACCATTACAAAAACAATAGCCAACAATATTAATAAATGCTTATCCTCCCATATATATATAAATAAGCACATTTATTTTAATGGTAATATTAGATATATTTAAAAGCATTAATATTTTTCTTTATGTATATATTAATTTTGTTTATTGGATCCAGATGCAGAATTTAAAATATCCACTATAAAGATTTAACAAATGGAATTATTAAAACAAAATTATACACGTTCAATTACTTTTATGAATTCATGAATTAGCTAGACAATTTATTATAATACATTATCATTAAAGTATGCAGATTGGCTATCTTAATATAAGCTGAGCTTTGATTGTATATATGTGTGGAGATGATAATCTGGACCAATTGACGACTGCTGGTTTAATTTGTA